>CAIGRL010227303.1:0-11198 GCA_903798325.1 Fraxinus xanthoxyloides
GACAGAGACGCTGCTTCAAGGGCTCTCGATTTTATGCTAGGATGGTAAGCGGCTAAGTGCACCCCGACGCTTAAAATTTTTTATAGACATAGGCGAGTCTTTAATTTCCTCACCCTTTTCATCTGTTTCAGGTTTTTAGCACCTATAGTAACTGGTGAATATCCACAAAGTATGAGAAAATTAGTGGGAAGTCGTCTTCCCCAATTTACACGAGAAGAGACGAAGTTGGTAAAAGGATCCTACGACTTTTTAGGCATAAATCATTATACGACTAATTACGTCAGCCACGAACCTTTAAAGCCTACTACTCCACCAAGTTATGGAACAGATAGCCTGTGTAGATATTCAAGTAAGTATTGGGATCCTTTTCATTTAAAGATTTAAGCTTTATTTATAATGACATCAGACTCTTGTGTCATAAATATGATGCTCATTATCTGAATCTTTTCTAGCTGAACGTGATGGGAAGCCGATTGGTCCAAAGGCAAGCCTTCTAACTCTTGGCATGTCTTTCAATAAATTATATGACGTTTCTAATACGTATTTTATTTACATAATTATAAATAATTGGACCTCTATATATTCAATAAGACACGAGCGAACGAATGAATTCAATGTAATAAACTGAGAGTAAAATTACAGATATATGGCATTACAAGAATTATCTTGATGGTATATGCATTAAATTACTTACTGTGATTTAATAGAAATATCTACTAATTTATAATCTTCTTCCTTTCCATCAGGCGGGGTCGGACTGGCTCTACATTGTTCCATATGGAATTTACAAGCTTATGCTTTATATAAAGAGCACATATAATAATCCCGTCATTTACATCACAGAGAATGGTAAATATAATGGTGTTTACAATTAGCTTACTTGTATAGCTACTCATTTTGTACTGTTTGTTAATATTTATTTTTAGCAACCTCGTGTCGATTTATTGAAAAAATAAGCCCCATGATCTCATGTAGGGGTGGATGAAAGGAATGATACGTCCCTAACAGTTGCAGATGCTTGCAAAGATGAGACGAGGATTAAGTATCACCATGACTATCTCGTCTACCTTAAAAAAGCAATGGAGTAAGTCATCGTTATTCGTATAGTGTTTATTTAATCCAAAATTGGAAATATTAATTGTCTAATTTGTTTAATTAACTAATCATGTTCATATGTGATGTTATCATTAATTGTTTGACAGCCAAGGTGCAAACGTAAAAGGTTACTTCGTATGGTCAATGTTTGACAATTTTGAATTGGCTGCGGGATACACTTCTAGATTTGGCATTATCTATGTAGACTACAAAAATGGCCTTTATACAAGATATCCGAAAAACTCAGCTAAATGGTGGATGAATTTTCTTGATAAGAAGACTATAATTTCATTGAAGAGACAAGCTCAAGAAAATGATGAAAGGCATGGCTCTGTGAAAAAGGCTAAGAAGCGCATTGAAGGGTGAAATAATTAATTTGTTATGAAGTGTAATCTTGAATAATTGATGCATGCACGCATCTGTTCCTTTTATTCCCTTTTAATTTAGTGTGAGGCTATAAAAGCCATATTGCAAACTTGTACTTTTTATTTGAAATAAATGAAGCCCTTTGAGGCACCAATTGGAATAATTCTCTCCTGTATTGTTTTGTGAAATAAAAGATTTGGACCTAAGGCAGACATCCTAAACAAATACACAGAGAGAACATATTGAAACTATATTATCTACTCTAATCAATGGTTCTAAACCAATCTTGGCTCTACAATTGGAAAATTTTAATATATATGTCATGATTACTTGATGTGTTTAGGATGATTAAATATCATATGAAGTGCTTGGGTTTGACACTTTTTTTTTTTTCATATGTGCTTTATTTGTCCTTTTGTAGTTCCATGAGAAAAAGTTCTGAATTTAAACAAAATAAAAAAAAAAAAAAGTTGAATTACTATAGTTAAAATAATAAATTTTACTATTATTTTTTCTAATATACCCCTTCATTATTACAATCAATATTCAAAGTAATTAAATTATATTTGTGATTAAAAAAACACAATAAATATGAATATATTAGAAAATTAATAAATTAACTACATTTTCAAATAATAAATCTTACTATTATTTTTTCTAATATAGCCATACATTACAATCAGTATTCAAAGTAATTAAATTATACTGAAAATAATAAATTTTACTGTTTTTTTTTTCCTAACATACCCCTACATTAATACAATCAATATTCAAAGTAATTAAATTATAGTTAAAATAATTTTTTTTCTATATTATTTTTCCTAATATACCATTGCATCAATACAATCAATATTCAAAATAATTAAAATATATTTGTGATAATAAAGCACGCGATAAATAAAGTAAAAACTTTCAAGTGTTGATCTGATAGAAAAAATCGTAAGTATGGTTCTCTAAATGTGCAATTGTTATAGAGAATCATAAATAATATTCTCATGTCATGTCGTAGTTGAAAGTTTTTATATTGTGGACAGAAGATCAGATCTGTACATACATAATCATGCCATGCAATTGTTTTAACATGCCACGTCGTTACCTTTCGATCAATTTTCTAATAATCCTCGACAACTCTTACGAAGCTAAGTAGAAAATGATTTTTTAGAGAATGTAATTAAAAAAATAAGTTAAAAATTTAAATTTTATTGTAATTTTTTTTTTTTATCAAAAGAGTGCCCGATTAAAAATGATTTTTAATTTACATATTAAAGTCAATTAGAGCCTGTCTGGTCAAGCTTTTAATCTGAATTTTCATCACAAATGTAACCGTTGAGCCTACTATAATTGACTTCCACTCTCTCACCCTGACCCCACTAACGTTCAGTTTTCTAATTTTAATTCAGCTAAAATCAGGAACGGGCACACCCTTAATATAATCTACATTATCGGTATTTTCATCACAATTCTAATAGTTACTTTTTATGGTTTAAAGTATAATTTTATTTTTCTATTTATCACCTACTATAACTCTCCTTTGGTATAGGTTTTTTTCTTTTTCAGATTTAAAGTAATAAAAAAATTAAATTTTAGCCACCTACTTATTGGAACCATAATTTTTACACACTTTTCAGCAACACATTTCGTATGATTCATCAATTTATAATTTTAAAAATTTGTCAAGCATCGACTTATTGTTCTTATATATGAGATGTTTACATAAACGAATTCTAAGTTCCAACAATTATATATTAGTTGTTAGGTGTTAGGACTATTTTTTCAAGAAACAATTGTATTTTATATCATGTGATTTTCAATGAAATTGTTGATTATTTGAATTCATTTTGTCCTGAAGGGAAAATCAAGCTCTGGAGAGAAAAGCCGGAACAAAATTGTTTTAATTGTTGACCATAGACAACTCTAATATTAATGAAAGCTAATAATAATTCAAAATTACATAATATCTCTTGAATATTTGGTTTTAACTATTTTTGTTGATTTGTAATTTGAATATTTAATCTATCAACTGTGCTGCACGTACAGAAATGAAATTACCAGAAATGTAACAGACCAATCACACAATGGTGGGGCTCGCACATTTTTTTTCTTTTTAAATACACGAGGGGACCCACTGTTGTCTCTTTCTGTGAAACTCTAGTCATTTTTATCTGTACGAATGGCTAAAGTGTTAATCTATAGTACATTAGAGTCATTTAGCCTCTGATATTTTGATAATTTCTGAATAGTTGAAACCCTAGACATATACCCATCTAAAGTTTAGAATGGGATAGAATGAATAAAATTTATTTTTTGAAGAATTGAATTACTTTTTTAGTTTTGTTTTTCTTTATTGTGATGACTTCCACACGTTATACGCCTGTCTAACGGTATGTAATATATGAAATTGTCCTTATGTGATCATTTAATCCTTAGCATATAATATGTTCATCATAAGTAACGTCATATATTTGTTTCTATCCCTTTTTAGCAAATTGTGATAACTAATTTTGCGGAAAGTACACATTGACTAGCGTATAACGTGTACACCGCCCGACTATTAGAATTGTGAATCCTATTTAAGAAATAAATCTACCGTTGTCGGTAATATTTTCCGAACTTCAGTGTAAAAGTAACTCTTTCTTCCCACTTCTAAGTGTGCGTTTCTTGATTTAGTCCATGTTTGACAAAAAAATTTGAGATTAGAATACAGTGAAAAATTTGTGGTTAAAAAATGGATAAAAGTTGTGAGTTTAATGTAATGCGGGATTAAAAATTGGATCTTGTTACACGTACATCAAATGATACATAATGAGTTACATAATGCCACGTGACATTCTATCATTTGTCAGTTTAAAACACGTTTAACCTTTTCATCCAATCCTTTTCATCCACATCATATTATGTAGCCTTTTATGTACATTTTTTTTTTATGTATAAGTAGCAAAATCTTTAAAAAAAATTCCACCAACTTATAATCTCAAAAATGCTTTGGCAAACATCAACTTGATAAAAAGACAAGATTACTCACACATCCAGTAAATCTTCTATGCATATTAAGGCCAACCATTAGTTGTTACATCGCTAAAATATTTTTTCTATATATATTCATCCCTGAATTAATAAAAGATGAAACTTTTGCCAATGAAAAAAAAAATAAAAAATCAATGAGTTTGTAAAAATCTTAATAATGCAGCAAAATAATAATAAAAAAATTTGTTTGCTTCATATATTTAATGAAAGATTATTCATTTTTAAGAGCACTAATTGATGTGACCTTTATTTTAAAATTGAATAGAAAAGCCTGTGATAGCTTTAGTTTTTAATTTATTTTGCCAATCTATTCGTAAGCTAACTACTTTACGAAATTTTAAACCAACAAAAAAAAAAAAAAGATTTCTTATATTTAATTAATAAATAATTCATTTGAAACTGATTTAACCAACTAAATAATATTATTTTCTCCTAATTCTTTAATTATGCTCAATAATATACAATTCACATTAACTATCTAACTATTATTGTTTAGAATAATTAAAATCATTTAAAGAAACAAAATCAGAGAGAACCCTATGCATGTTTCTAACCTTTGAAAAACACAAAAATAAAATAAAATTCAGAATGAAACTCCATTATCGACAATGGACAGGCGGAGCAGCAATTAAACTCCACTATCTTGTTTAGTTGAAGCCTAATGGCATAAATAATTACACATTTTCTCCACTTATTGGGTTATTAAGGAAGTGAGCATGTCATCCGATAATTTATTGGTATTTAGCTCCTGTTTGGTACACGTTAAAATTTTCATTTTCATTCTTNTCCTAATTCTTTAATTATGCTCAATAATATACAATTCACATTAACTATCTAACTATTATTGTTTAGAATAATTAAAATCATTTAAAGAAACAAAATCAGAGAGAACCCTATGCATGTTTCTAACCTTTGAAAAACACAAAAATAAAATAAAATTCAGAATGAAACTCCATTATCGACAATGGACAGGCGGAGCAGCAATTAAACTCCACTATCTTGTTTAGTTGAAGCCTAATGGCATAAATAATTACACATTTTCTCCACTTATTGGGTTATTAAGGAAGTGAGCATGTCATCCGATAATTTATTGGTATTTAGCTCCTGTTTGGTACACGTTAAAATTTTCATTTTCATTCTTTTACTCATTTTCAACCACACATTCTTCAATAAAATAATATTTTCCATCAAGTCAATAACTTTTTCTTCTTTTTTAACCACACGTTATCATCAATTTATTATTCCAAAATACATTCTTCCAAAATAATGTGACTCAAACACACCCCTAATTACAAATTTTAAAGTTAGTTTTAAATATAATACTCAACCGTCCCATAAAAATAGACATATATGGTTTCCTTTTTTTATTTATTTCAAATTATAGATCACTTTCATTTTTGAAAGTACAATTAACTTTTTTATATGTCCTTATTTAATTTTTATTATTATTATTAACACATATAAATATACAAGGGGTTAGTGACTTAGTGGGCTATCATAACGGTTGATATTTACTACGTATTAAATTCATAAGTCATAACCCTCTGCGAAAATGATTGATAAAATCATTAATATATTTAATTCGACATTTGGGTTTAAATACTGAGTTGGGAACCAATAAGAGGGAAGTTTCTTTAACTTTGATGTTTCCACTTCTTTTCGTAGTAAACTTGCAAAAAGAAATCTACGATTGTTTCGAAAAATACTTTCTTAAACTAGTTAGTTTTGATTGATGGATCGATTAGGACACTTTGTCCCGCTTCAAAACGTTGCAGCAGACAACATTTTTTAGTTAAAAAGTTGATAGAAATTTAAGGAAAAATTAATAATTAATTTTAACCACACATTTAATGTACTCACAACTTTTATCAATTTTTAACCATATATTTTATTATTATCAAAATATATTAAAAAACTGATACTTAACAAAACCAAACTTGAATTAATGTTATATAACATATTCATCAAACATGTCCTTAATGTGGGTGTGAAAAATAAATATCTCTTAAATAGCACCATTGGTCCCAAACTTATCGCTCTGGTAGCAAATTATTCTCTAATTTTAAAAATTAGCTAGTTTTTCTCCAATCTTTAAAATCTAACAATCTGGTCACTGATCTTTAAAATATAACATTTAGTTTTCAACCTTTCATTATAAATACACAAATCATCATGTATTTTTTTTTCCTTCTTTTATTCGTATTTCATGAAAGGGTAAGTGAAGTTGCTTTACTAATTAGATTGGTACTCATAAATATGAAATGAGATATGTTTTAACGATGGTCATGTAATAATCTAACACAAATTCAGATACTTTCGTTGTTGACTTGGTATTGGGCAACTACGATAAAATGTTAAAAATCAACTTGCTGCAGAGGTAATTGATTGGTCAACTAGGCAGTTTTCCATTTTTTTTTGTCTATATTTCTTGAAAGGGTAGGTGAAGTTATGAAAATCAAGTTGATAAAAAAGAATAAAAATTGAGGGTCCTCTCAACAGGTTAATAATTAGAGAAGTGCTACAAGTACATAATGTTATACATAATGGTGTCCATAATTACATGTAGCACTGGATCGAACTTTTAATTCAAATTTCATACTTTCACATCAACAACATGATTTTGTCCACATCACATTATGGACATCATTATGTACCCAAATTATGTACACATAGAATTTTCTCAATAATTATACTGGAACAAATGCAGTATTTCTGCAAACAGTTTCAAAGAAAATAGACGTATTATACTTAAATCAAACCAAGACAAGTTTTAGTTTTTTTACAAAAATAAAAATTGATATGGAGTAAATATGAAAAGGACACGAAAGTATTTGGACGGTGCCCACAAGAAATTCCAATAAATAAAGTGTAATAAAAAAAAATAATTAAAACCAAAATATTCTTTTGAAATCAGCTAGATTGTCTATATTATAGTATTATATTGTGCCCATTGTTGTGTATAATGTATTAGGTCAATCTCGGAAAAAAACATTGAAAATCTTGAGAAACTTCATTGAAATTTAATTATATGTATTTTCAAAGACTATCGGGTTGGTTGGACTACGACTACCATCGGATTACATATACTACATATAATCAAGAAAATCATGAAATAAGACGAAGACAAAATAATTCTGATTTGATTCAATATTTATATGTTGATTTTAAACGAATATCGAGGATTGATTCTAGCTTCTTAGTACATAATATATCCTTATTACATTAAAACCATTGAGTCATAGTGAACATGATTAATAATTAATTTTTGATATCTTAATTCTTTGATAATGTCATCATTTATCTAGTTCAATACATTGAATATGCGGTCATCGTCTTCAATCAATGAATAAAATAAAATAAAATAAAAACTCGAATTCTTGTAGTTTCCAGGAAAAAAACAAAACTATTTTTTCAACAACCTGAAAAATATCTTTTGTTAGTGGTCATCAATCAGTGTGCACTAACGTATATTAATTTATTAAATGTCATTTTACGTGCCACAATTACTTGAATTTAAAATGAATCACTTAAAAATAATTTAAAATTAAAATGATCATGAGATGTTGAAATTAAGCAAAAAAATTGAATCTTAATTATGTTTGCGACAACGACCGCGAAAAAAATAAAAATAAAATTGTGACATATCATCGTTAGAGATTTACATTTGTCTATTAAAAAAATTATGCTCTTTTATGACACGTCGGTGATTTTTTATTTTTAATAAGAAAAAAAATCTCTTTTGAAAAGGTCAACATTCAAAAGAATACATTACGTATATATTTTGGATCATTAAAAAAGAGAGGAATCAGAATAAGGTAATGATGAAATACTATGTAATTTATAAATCAAGAGAAGTGAGAAGAGATAACTTGCCTAGCATTAAAGAGAACTTTTCCAGTAATGTGGTCCATAGGATTCTTCGACATTTTGATGCTCTTTTTATTCATTGTCTATACCAAATATTAGGAAAAGTTAATAAATCAATTATTTGTGGAATCAAAAAATTTATTTTAATAGATTTGTCAAGATTTAATGATAATCCATGCTTAATGAATTGACTTATTTTAGTCGACAATAATTCAACGAAGAGAACAACAATTAGCCTCTGTATAGTGGAGATTAAACCAGATATTTATAGTTGATTTTAATGAAAACTGGTGAAATGTGGTTGAAAAAATTGTGGACCCCTATGATACATGCAGTTAAAATTAATATTTGATTTAGACTTAGATTTAGGTTTTAATCCATACCCAATAAATCTCCCATACTCAAGGATCGATTATCACAAGAAATTTAATAAAAAGGGTTCAGTTTTATTATAATGTACGATGATGTTATGATGATGAAATTTACATTTAACGGTTATTTATTAAATTCTTAACACATGATTAAGGCGAAGTTTTTGGTTCTTGTTCCATATTTTTCCTTCATATTTTTTTTGGATAGTTGATAGAAAGATTTATTAGGCCAATGAAGGATCCATTAATCGACGATTAATTTATCCATAGTGTTGTAGCTTAGTCAACCAACTAAACAAGTTTTTGAGAAAATTAAGGAGAATTCACTAATTACAAAACTTAGGACCACAAATTTGTTGAACAAATCGATTTTTAACTGGGTTTACTCCAGCTTATGTAATAATGCATGTTAGGTTAAGATTTCACAACGCAAAATTATGAAAATCGATGTGGTCTCATGCAGGAGTGGAAATAGCAAAATTCCAGATAGTTAAAGATACAATTAGAGACAAAGGGCTAGACAAAAGCCTCGAATTGATAATGGCAGGGATCCTGTTCCCTTATTTTGTTATGATCCGTACGTGCTTTATTGCCCAATCATATTCCAACGACTAATGAAACACGAAGCACGACAAACGTTGTAGGGTCGATGCTAAACATCGAGTCCTCATATAATGCAATGTCGTATCTTGCATGTCACATGCGAAAATTACAGTTCATCAATGGAAGATAACATATATTGATCCTAATAACGAAATTAATCGCCGGATGATTAATTGGAGTAACAATTCCAGCAAGTTTTATGCGTGAGGATCGTATATTCGATCGTGTATGCAGAGAGACTGTGTTTATAGTGTATATAGAGACAAATTTTGACGGTTTTCAATCATTTTACAGGGTCAATATTACCAATTATAATCACACACACACACATAATGGAATGTGAACTGTTTCATTTAAAAGTTTAAGTACTTAGAAAGATCGTAAATATTGATTATTAATTAATTTTTATATTCAACCCATCCCGTTAAGTTGTGTAGATTGAATTTAGTTTTTGAGGTCTAAAACGCCACAATTTTTCGTAAATGAGTGGTGATGTAACTTGAACCGCAATCTTTTAATACTATTTAGACCATTTCATCAAAATAAATAAATAAAACGTTGAAAGTGGTTGTTGTCTCATGTTCATAGTGGTATCAAAACATCGTTATGACAAAATATAATTCCAATCACCCCAAGAAAATGGATATCTCTATAAAAGATCTTAAGTTCAATTTTAATTTTTTCCCCCTTGAACAAACCCAGCTGCTGAACATTTTATACTAAAAGTAATTTATGAATCTACCCCTAGGAGACTATTGTTTCTTACCACTATGGAAGAAGATCTGGGTAAGATATGCACTTCCATGAGAATGAAAAATCGATCTACTTTCATTTGATATTTTGGCCTAAATGCCTACTCCTAGATACTCAATAAAATCCTCTTTTTTGACGATTGAACGCATTTCTATAGTCCCAAATTTAGTAACGTGTGAACTTTGGATTCTTCTGTGACTAAAGGGACATACCTTAGCCATATTTGATGGGGATTAAAATTAAATTTTAGTAAATTTTGATAAAATTGATGAAATACGTAGTTGAAAAGTTGTGGGTCCATGAAATATGTGGTTAAAATTAATTATTGACTTTAACTTAGATTAAAATGTAGATTTTAATTCCTACCAAACGGGGTCTTAATTTGGTATCTTCTAGTTCCAAACCTCACCTTCTCATAATGCTAAAGAAATTCGAATTCCATGAAGGAATGAATTATTCATGTCAACTATTTAATTCGGTTGAAATCGCTTTTCCACATAATGGTAATAATTCAAGCAGATAACAAGTTGGAATATTCATGATCTTCTGAATTCCAGTCTCGTGACTCTACCCTTCCTCAAACACAGCAGGTTCCTATTTCCAAACCTCTCAGATAGAATCCGGTGGCTGATTCAAGTGACGATTTTTAAATGAATTGGAATTTGTGAAAATGATTGTAGTTTCTGAGGATGCAGAAGCGTTTGATGTTCAATCAACCCCTTCCATCCTTAAGCCATAAAATTGAGATTGTAAAGAGGATTGTTAATCCAGCCTGGTTTCTCTAACCATTTGCCCATTATTGACTGCCAAAAAGGACATGGGCAAATAGAAGAAGCTAAGAGTCACTTGTTGCATTAGGAAAAATCATAGAGCATATTGAGAAGCACTCTTATTGGTGGCGGCGCGTGGCGACTTATCTCGACGAGCTCTCTTCAGACAGTTTACTTATTTTGATTTTCTGGCAAACCATTTCTTAATATTTGAATAACTTCTCCAATGCATGGTCTAATGCAATGTTAGTTGCATATATTCCCTTCAGAATAAGTACTCTACGCCTACAATCGTGCTTCAGATTTATTTTCAATTGCAAAAGCAATTCATAGAAGCATTCCATCACTT
>CAIGRL010227311.1:0-14200 GCA_903798325.1 Fraxinus xanthoxyloides
TGTAGTCACACTACCTATTATATTCGCTTATAAAGTCACACGACTACCAATAATCGATTAATAGCTGTTTAATCTACAGATAATAAGAAATGGCAAGCAACGATCCGAAGCACAGAGCGGAGGAAGAGACAGCGGCAGGAGCGGAGGATGAGGACACAGGAGCACAGGTCGCCCCCGTTGTCAAGCTCGAAGAGGTCTCCGTCACTACTGGTGAAGAAGACGAACAGCCCATCCTCGATCTGTACCAACTTTTTCTCTCCATCTTTTTAGGGTTTTATTACTCAAATTTCTTCACTTCTTCAAATTTTAATTAATTATTTTTTGTAGAAAGGCGAAGCTTTATCGTTTTGATAAAGACGGAAATCAGTGGAAAGAGAGAGGCGCTGGTACTGTCAAGTTCCTCAAGCACAAGGAAACTGGGAAAGTCCGCCTTGTCATGCGCCAATCCAAAACCCTCAAGATCTGTGCAAATCATCTCGGTTTGTTTTTCTTTCATTTCCTACATAAGTAATTAGTAATTAGTATTTTAATTGTTTGTTTCTCAAGAGTTGTGTAGGGTAATGCGATTTATATTTGTTTGGGCAGTTCTTTCGACAATGACTGTCCAGGAGCATGCAGGGAATGACAAGTCCTGTGTGTGGCACGCACCGGATTTTGCAGATGGCGAACTCAAGGATGAAATGTTTTGTATTAGATTTTCATCTCTAGAGAGTAAGTATTATCTATTTGTACAAGTTAATGTTTTTCTTTCTTTGAGCAGTACGAGTATGTGTCTTCCTGAATTATTTGTCCGATTTTGATTTATCTACTTCTCTTGCTGAAAACAGCTCTATCTGTATATATGCTTGAGTTAAATTTTGTGAGGCACACATTTGATTATAATTTGTGGCTCATAGTTAAACATGAACACGACTAGGCTGAATCTGGTTACTTCCTTTTCATTCAGTTACTAATATATTAACATATTAACTGTTGTGTCGTAGTTGTCTCTTAACTTTTACTGTACTAAAAAAAAAATGTATCTGCATCTGTAGATTTGTGGAAACCATCTTGGTTTAGGGGGAAGATAATACCTACTGAGAGGTACAAATAAATATATATAGGTTAGAAACTTATATATTTATATGAAGCGTGATGGCATGCAATTCACATGTCACTGCTCCTTCATAACTTCAGGTGACTTAAAAATGACCTAGGGACCTAGGTGGAAACTGTTATGCTCAAGCCAGTGACGGATCGGAAAGGCTTTTATAGGTAAACTCAAAAGAGTAAAGAGGGCTAGAAAAAGATCAGAGAGCTATACCTGCGGATTGGAGCACATAGGGCTATAATGATATAATCTTCCATTCTGTTATGAGAGGTGGGACAAGTGGCCTTAATCTGTACCTGATGTGGTGGAGAGATTACAGGAGACACCTCTCTTTTATGTGCTGGTTATGTCAGTATGTGTAGGTGGCACATTCTTCTTTCTTGTGCCGAAGCTGTGCAGGAAGTCCTCACGTGACCGGTGGTAATCAGGTAGTCAATCTCGATTGATGGCTAGAGATTCCTGGCCTAAGTCTAGGGACTGAGCTCCACCACATTCTTGTAGTTTGTTTCTGATTGTCATCTTGAGGTGATGCCTCAATCTGGCTTCAGTACAAGGGTTCAGGTTTCCGACGCGGCATCGGAATTGTATTTTTTCTGGAGGTGTTAATGACTACTATTATTCAATATAATAGCAATTCTGCATTATCACAAAAGAATCACTTGATGAATCAATTTGCTTATCTAGTTTTTTACTCACTAATTGACTATTAAATGATTTGTTCACCCATTTCCTCCATTTTTTGTCAACTGGCTTCTCTCTCTATTACCTGTAATAATTCATTTTGTACTTTCTTATTATATTTCTTTCTTGATTAGGAGTGCCAAAAAAATAATAATCAATTGACACAATCACACAACAATATCCTAGCATCTACACTGTGCATTTAAGACTCGAGGAATTTCTATATCGAGTTTACCAATTAAGGTGCTTAGCTTGATTGAGTTTTGCCCCCCATTTTCCTTCTAGATCATTTTAAACTCTTCCTTGTGATTCAGTCATCTTTCACGTTACAAATAAAATCTGATGGCAATTTGGTGAGTGACCGATCTATTTTACTATATATTTGAACTTTGTCTCATTAAACGAGTATCTTTAGACTTGGGTTATCAATATTAGTACAATATTAAGCTGGAATTCGAATGTAGTGGCTTTAGTTACCATGAGGAATTCAAACCAGCCAAGATCGCTTATTTCTGATACCATTCCAATATTATGATTTCAACTAATGGTCTTAGTTTACACGATGGTTTTTTGTATTCTTCAATGTACTAACCAGCTAAAAAAATCTTGTTTCTGATACTGTTCTATTGTTTGCTAAATTGAAATATCAATCTTAAATCTTTACTTACCAAAATCCCAAATAAATCTTGGTTGGATGATACTTGTGGTCCCACCAAATACTGAATTCATATAGAGCCATAAATTTTAAGTTTGACATGATTTACGTAATTGACAAGATGTAATCTTGTGCGGAATATATTTTTAACTGAGAAGAGGTGAGTGGATAGATATTATTGACTTGAGTTATTGGGTGTGTGTTCGTGTGCAATAAAACTATAGGTAATGAGACCATGCACTTTTATGTTATACATTTCTATTTGTCGTGCTGCATCTGCCATAATTAAGAGTCTCTCTCTCTCTCGACATTTATGTCTGTGTTCTAATATATACACTCTTGTACCTTCCCACTCTTTTTATTGGGTAGATATGTACCATAGTTAAGAATTTGAAACCATATTTCTATTCCATAAGGAGATGATTGATGTCAAACGTTAACCTGACAATGATTAACAGTTCTCGTACAAACCTTTGATATGTGGAGTCCATATTCATGTGAAAAACTAATCTCTGCGTTTTACATTAGATAAGTTTTGTTTAGTGAAAATTAATGCGCTAGGTTTATTGAGTTTCTTATCTGTTGAAATTGTAGTAATTAGTGATAAAATGTGGCAGATTCTAATCAGTTCTAGTGATTTTCGGCATCCTTGATCTAGGGAGACTGATCACTTATTTTTGTTTGTTCTTTTAAAATGCCATCTGATTATAATCTAGCCTTATGATGATATTATATGATTTCAGTTTTGACTCTTTTGTATTAACTCCTGAATCCTGGAGTGTCATAGAACCACGTGTGTAGTTAGAAAGCTATTCATCCTTGTACAATGTGAGTCATGCTATATGAAAAAGAAAGTGATGTGGAAAAGCTGACTTTTCCAATTGCACAGGAAAATCAAACTTGTTACTGATTTCAACTTGTTGAAAGTACCTCCAAGCTATATGGTTTTGAGGATATTCCATTAAGAACACTGAAGTTATGTAACATTTAAAACTCACAATATCCACCACGACAAGTTGATAATTGTTGGTGATCGTGGTGCTTTAACAGTTCTTCCAGCACCTAGCACGCAAAAGCTCTGTACCTACTATACGAGCATCAATTGTTATTGTTGCCGATGGATTTCATCTTATCTCTTTAATACTCTCCTTAGTGGCTGATTTATGTTTCTTTTACACCACCTCATCTCCATAAACACTTTTATTTGATGTTTGTTTTGGAGATGCTAAGAAGAAGCCATTTCTACTGTAAAAACAGGAAAACTGTTTTTCATTGAATTGAATTTCATTAGAATACATAGAAAAAGGATGAAGATACAAATGCATTTTATCCAAACAAGTTTTGTAAAATCTAAGAATCGACCTTGCTTGGGGATTACCGACTTAGATACAATTTCTGTAAAATAGTGATACCCTTTCTCCCTGAAGGTGGGAGATTTGCTTCCTCCATGTATACGTATTATTTCAATATTACTTCCTTTTTTGTGTTCTTGAATGTCAATTTCTAATGTCTATCATATTTGTTAATTTTGTATTATAACGTTTCTGATTTCTTTTAGACTGCAAAATCTTCATGCAAACGTTTCAAGAGGTTGCTGAATCCCAAAAGAAAGTGGAAAATAAAGATGCTTCAGCAACTGCTGGGTTGCTAGAGAAGTTAAGCGTTGAAGATAATACCAAAGTGGAAGACAAAGAAAAAGTTGAAGCGAAAACCGTGGAGGCCCCTACGGCAGGCAAGGAGAAGGTATCTGAAAGTGTAAAGAAGGATGAAGGTCCTGTTCCATCTACATGAAGGATGAGCCTGTGCAGTTTGACGAATACAAGTGTTGCGCCAACTTGGTTGCCACCCACTTCTTGCTTTTCTGATTTAGGGGTGGTAAATGGTAATACCTCAAATTTCTTGATCCATGGTCAAAATGTTTATGCTCGGTCAAACTTCGAGTCCAATTTTCAGGTTACAGGTTTAATTTTAGATTGAATTCAGTATCGTGCGTTGATGCGACAAGAAGTTCCCTGTCAAGTTATGCTTATGGTAGCGTCTTGGACCAAGATATTTCCCAGAGCTTGTTGGAATGTTATGCTTAATTGTGCGATTATGTTGTTTTCTCTTTTGGTGTAACTAAAGAAGTGAATTTGATACTATTTCATGTATTCATCTGCATTTGGGAAGGTTGTGATCTGGAAATAAGCCCCATATTTCTCCTTATTTCAGCCAATTAGTCTCTCTTTCATCCCCTCCCCAACTTTCTGAATATGCAAAAATTAAATTTCAGACCTTACTCGAGCAGACCGTAGAAATTAAGAGAACGAAAGCAGAATTGCAAGAATTGAAGAAGATTCAGATAAAGAAGTTTAGAATTCGTGCCAAACTCTTTAATTTCATGTTGTCAGAGGTTGTATAGAATTAACGAGGAGAATGATTTTCAGAAAAATCTGCCAACGCCTTGGGGTCAGTTTGGCATGACTTTTGGAAAATCAGTGATAGTTATCCAAAAGTAGTTCTTGGATCTCAGTTAAAATAGCTTTTAGAAAGTAGTTCTTGGATCCCAGTTAAAATACTTCCGTAATGGGAAGCATATTTTTGAAATTAGTTTTTAAGCAAAATTTAAGATAACTTTTTGAGGAGATTTTTTCATAAAAGTGAAATAAAAAATCATGTCAAATGGATTCCTAGTCCACAACTACGATGAGAATGGTTTATTGTTACTTTTTTGGGCTTATCTAAATATTTTTTGAGGGGGAAAAATATCACAAGCCAGGTATGAATTATGCATCAAATCAATTTTCAAACATTAAGTTTAAAAATGCAAAAATCAAGTGTTAATTCTATTTTAATTTTAAATAATAATATTACTAAATTAAATTAATCTACATCCACCTACCCAAACAACTGTCCCCATCCCATCCCATCCTCACCCACACCCGTTACTATCCCTTCTTACAATTGTCGGCATCCACCGTCGATGACGCCCTCTTCAGTCGTGAACTGATAGCCTCTTCAGTGGTGAATGAGCATCATCGGCTCATATAGTAGAGAGAGAGGGAAAAATATAGCTGTCGTTGGAGAACATCAACTGAGCATCATTGGCGACCGATTATCTTCTTCATCTGCGACTCAACTATGTGGTATAATTTAAAACAATTTTTTAAAATTGACAAACAGCCCCTGGTGGTGTAATTTACGGAGCAAATAACTTCGATTTTCACTATCAAAATCTGGTTAATTAAATTTGTGATTAGTTCGGATAATTGAGATAGGAGAAATGGTGACCAGATTTAATGAATTTGTGACATGTGACAGATGCACTTTGACATATGATATGTGACCAGATCCAATAGCATATGACCAAATCTTTTGGATTTGTAATATGTGACCCGAGTCAATGGTTCGTGATCAAATTTCTTGAATTCGTAACCTGTGATCTATGCTCTTGACATGGACTTATGACCTGTGAACAAATTTCTTGGGTCTGTGATCAAATTTCTTGAATTCTTGACTTGTGACTTATGTGCCTTGACTTGTGCCATGTTACGTGTGATCGTAACTTGACCCAAGATAGGTGACCAAATCTCTTAGATCTATAACTTGTGATCTAATCCAATAGCCCGTGACCAAAATCTCTTGAATTTGTGACTTGTGACCTATACATTTTAACATCTGATACGTGCACTTTGACATGTCATATATTTGAAAGATTAGGTCACATAAACTCAATCGTTTGGAAATGCGAAAACCCCCCATATCCATAACTCCATCTACCGCTGAAACCTATGAATTGATACCAAAGGAGAGCAATTGAGAAAGGAGGGCAAAGGTCAATAAACTAAACAAAACTAAAAAAATCAAAACACTTTATTATGAATAGAGAGAATAATTTCTTAAAAGAATCATGAAATATAGGTGGGAACTAAAGAAAAAAATATAATGGTGATTGTGAAGAAGTTGTTCAAATTGCTGTTACTACCCAATTCAGCATTTGAAAATGTAGATTTACAGCTTCCGATTTGCATTCCCACAAATTGACATTACAAATCATTAGATGCCACTAACGAAAATCTTTAATTCTTAAAATTTGTGAAGTCGTCTCTCGTCCGAGTACTCGCATTCTCGTTGCGTCGATTGACGTTCCACGTAGCAACGCCTATCGATTCCATTAGATTTCGTCATATTGTGCACAACGATGGTGGTCCAGAGTGAGGGAGAGTGTAGAGAGAGACGAGTGAGTGTAGAGATGACCAGGGCTTGCACGACGTGGATGGATTAGGGGTAAGTATATAAATTAATTTATAATATTATCTGTTAACATTAAAATGTGGAATTATCGCCTGATTTTTGGATAACCAAATCTTACACCTGTTTTTTAAATTGTAATCTTTAAATATCCGTGACAATGTAATTTCCGCATTTTCTGGCTCCAATAAATCAAGGGATCTTTGATCAATTTCTAGGGCTAAATCAATGGATCTTTGATCAATTCTTAGGTCCGGTGCTATTAAGAAAGATGCATTATGAAGCATTTTTTAAGCACTCCTAAAACATGCTTATAGTTAACCTTACTAGCTTTCCTTTCCATTATGGTTTCTTGAGTTCAGATTCACAATTAAGCCCTTGTTTGGTACACATTAAAATTTTCATTTTGATTTTTCTACTCATTTTCAACCACATAATCTTCAATAAAATAAAATTTTACATCATATCAATAACTTTTCCTTCTTTTTTAACTACACATTCTCCATCAATCTACTATTACAGAATACATTATTTCAAAGTAATATGGTTCAAACACACCTTAAATTCTTACACCTCAAATGAATTTTTTTTTTTGTCAAATGAGAATGATAGATCTTGAACTCTTTGTCCAAAGTTCACTTCCTTGTACCTCGCTCCTCATCATCTATAAAATGTATTTATAATACATGTCTTGAATTATTTTATTTATTTATTTATGAAATCATTGATTTATTTTAATTTAACAATCGAACATGTTATGGTTCAATTTTTCATCTTAGGGTCCAAAGCGAAAGGGTAGTTTAGTCCAAAATAAATAAGAAGCAACTTTTGTTGAAAAAAAAAAGAAAGAGATAAAGATGCCAAATACGTGGCTAGAAGTGAACGCTTGCATCTTCTTTCTAAGAACTCCAAAACAAAAAGCTTTACGTAATTCTTTCATTTGCAACCAAAAATAAGCTTTAGTAAAGGAAAAGCAGAAAGAGAATGAAGGAGTGAATGATGATGAGTAGTTGTTTCATGGCTGCTGCAGCAGCATCAGTCTCTCTAAGGCTAAGCTGTTCTTTACCTATCCATCATCAAACTCAAGCCCCTTGTTCAAATTCACATATATTATGTTGCACTTCAACAACCATCACTACTACTGCATCATCATCATCCACTCGATCGCCCATTGTTGTGAATGGTCATCCACCCACTTTCGTTTCTGCTCCAGGTCGTCGAATTGTTGCCGGTACGATCTATAAACTCTGTTTTTCAATAGGCAATACATGTCTCTGTTTGAGTTGATGTTTCGTCATTTTCAGTTATATAATCCAGACTTGTAATGTTTATTGACAAGGTATTGGACTAAAGAAGTTAATTAGTGGATGCCCAGAAAATTATAACAAGTATGTGATGTAACCAGAACACCGTCATGTCCTATAGTGCATTTTCCAATACCACATTTAGTTGTTGATTTTTAAATTTCAGTATTATTATGTATTTTGCAATACTAATTTTCATTCTCTTTACATGTAACTTAATTCTTAAATGAATCTTAGTTGGGGATTTGCATGGAGATCTGGACAAAGCTAGATATGCTCTTGAGATGGCTGGTGTCTTAAGTCGTGATGGAAGTAACTTATGGGTTGGTGGAGAAACGGTAGGTCTTTCACTTATTCCTTTGGATGCTTTTACAAACAGTTGGAGGAAAACCGTATAAATAGTTTTACATTTTGGTTGAGTGAAGAATTTTATCATCAGATCACAAGAGATTTTACCGTTGCATCTCTGCATTTGCCAGCAGGTGTTGATTCAGCTTGGAGATATACTTGATAGGGGTGACGATGAAATTGCAATTTTATCCTTGTTGAAGTCATTAGATATCCAAGCAAAAGCTAATGGTGGTGCAGTTTTCCAGGTTTTTGTTCTTATTTTGCATCCATGTTTTTGTCCTGGGGGCCTTGTTCTTGCCTTGTAAGCCCCAGTCTTTAATATTCTTCTCTGCATGCGAATGTCTTGTTATACTAGCATAATGTGGCTAAATGGTTTTAGCATCTTTATCTGATGTTACTAATATCAAATGTGAGAAACACTCGAGCTTGATTAGTGATTACTAGTTTGTTGAAGTTCTATGGATATAGCTGATAACATGTATTTTTCCTGTCGATAATTGTAGGTCAATGGAAATCATGAAACCATGAATGTGGAAGGTGATTTCAGATATGTTGATTCAGGTGCCTTCGACGAGAGTGTGGACTTCCTTGAATACATGGAATGCTGTGACCTTAATTGGGAAGAAGCATTTGGTGGTTGGTTTGGTGCATCTAATAGGTGGAGAGCACATCGTCAGGCATCTCAAAATAATTGGGGTCCATGGAATTTAGTAAAGGTAGGTTGTTTACAGAGATTATATCTTCAATTATTTCAATTTGTAGGGATTTTGAGATGCTGTGTACCAAAAAGGATTGCAAAGTATTTTAAGTGTCATTTTGGATTGAGTAATTTAGAACTATGGATTTCAAATCATAATAAGGAATCATCGTATTTTTTTTGGATAGTTTCTGGGTCACGGCAGTATAAAATCCTTAGTCAAATACATAAAGCATTGTACAATTGTTTATGATGGCCTTGAAATCCACATACTTCACTTGTATTACTCCTTAATTATGTAATCAAAAGCCCAGCCGAAACCTTTTGTCATCCCATCAATGGATATTAAAACCAATAGAATGTGAAATCCATTGAAGCTCAAGTGCATCCTCAAATCCAAATTCCATGACTCCCTTTATGTTTTGTAGGCATGGCCATGGTGTGTTTGCATTCTATTTAAATCCTTTGTTCTTCTATTCTTTAAAAGCAACATTAGGGACAAGTTTTAGTACTAGAAAGATTCACTAGGGTGTGATATTTGATTGGCTCTTAATCAGTGCCAAAGACAGTATCATTCATAATCTCACAGTCCTCGACTCGGCACTGCCAGAAGGTAGATTGGAGGTCTTTTTGACTATCAACATACTTATACCTTGATTACTATCCTCAACAAGCTTTGACATAAGCCTTGCAATGGACTTGGACAAAATTTTCTCTATTGTGAGTAAGCTTTGACAAAACGCCGTTGAATCATCAGAGTGAACAATGTCTGAAGCTTCTAGTGGATATTGAGATTTTAAATTGTCACATTTTCTTAAGCTCATAAGATATAGTTATTCTTATGAAAAGAAAAAAGTAATCACACTCTCAGTTTTCTGCACTTGTGATATTTCTGTCCTAATTCAGTCAACAACCATTAGGACAGCGTCAAAAGGGGATTATTGCAAGATCAGTTCTCCTAAGACCAGGTGGTCCATTGGCATCTGAATTGGCACGACATCCAGTTGTTCTCAAGGTTGATGATTGGATCTTCTGTCATGGTGGCCTTCTTCCTCATCACGGTAAATAGTTGTAGTACTCTATATATTGCTAGTTACATCCCGATAGTGCATAAAATTAACAAAACTTACAGGGTCATTGGTCCTGCTGCAGTTGCATATGGCATAGAGAGAATGAACAGAGAAGTATCTGATTGGATGAGAGGCCTCAATGAGAGTGCTGATTGTCCAAAATTCCCCTTCATAGCCACCAGAGGATATGACAGTGTAGTGTGGAGCCGTCTATACTCCAGAGACATGTCGGATTTGGAAGATTATCAAATTGATCAGGTATTCTGTATTATTATTTCACACCCTTTTAATTACTCCATCTCATTACATGGGATCCAAAGTAAAAAGGAGTAAACAATACATTTATAAGCTTCTTTTAGTCCCTTTTGTTTCATTTACACAGTGCTAGCATACTGTCGTTGAAGAGACTTTTTTGTTGAACAATTGATTCCTTTCAAACTCGCCAAGGGTACTAACCAGATGGCATATTTTTCTCTGGGTATTGGTACAAAATTGGAGTGCAGGCCACTTAATTGATTGTGTCAGTGTTTATGATTAGTTTAGTATTTATTGTTATTTTCTCCCGAAAGAAATATGCTGATACGGCTTAAACTTTGCTTTCTCATCAGATCCAATCCGTTCTTGAAGATACACTCCAAGCGGTAGGTGCCAAAGCAATGGTGGTAGGGCATACTCCGCAAACTACAGGAGTGAATTGGTAATGAATCTTGTTCGTTTCTTAAACTCTTTATTCTAGTAAAGACTGATAACATCAACATGATGTCTCTTGATACAATAAAAAGTTGATTTACCACCTAGGTGTCCTGTCTTAGGGTTGTTAATTTGCATTGATCTTATGTAGATTGAATGACGATTTGGTTGTTCTGCAGTGAATTTAACTGTACTATATGGCGCATTGATGTGGGGATGTCCAGTGGAGTTCTTGATTCAAGACCCGAGGTAGACTACTTTTTCTTGGTTCAACTTTATGATGCTAATCTGCAACCTTAACTTGATTCGCACCTATTACATTGTAAATTGATTCCCAGCAGGTGGAGATAGAGAGAATATTAAGTAGTTCACTTGAAGTTTTTTCCTAGTATATTCTAGACACAGATCATGTCATCATACTGTCTATTTGGGATGTGCGCCTAAAAAGAGACTTCCCTAGAGAACTATTAATCCTCAGCAATTATTTGTAATACTATGGCTGTAACAATTTCTTCATCGACACTGATTCATTTATATACGTCTTCAAGCTTCAATGTCGTAAAATTTAGGGAGAATTGTAGCTGGATTCCTAAACCTTCCAAATTGTTGTAGACTATGCCCAAACCTTTTATTTTTGCAGCTGGGTCCCAAACCTTTAATGACGATGGGAGCTGGAGGACGGATTCTGTCCATTCCTCTGTTAGTTGACCAAAAATTAAAATTTTGACTTATTCTGACCAATGAAGTGAAGGGTGAAATGGTTGAAGGAATAGTATGTGTGACCATTTTATCTTTCACTTAATTGGTCAAAATAAGTCAAAATTTTATTTTTTTGGTTAACTGATGGAGAAATGGACTTCCATCCTCATGTCCTCCGGTTGCCATCGTCATTAAAGGTTTGGGACCCCAGCTGCAAAAAATGAAAGACTTGGTATAATCTACAATAATTTGGAAGGTTTGGGACCTCAGATGCAAGTCTCCCTAAAATTTATTTGAAATTATGCAAATGACAATTTTCTTATGATGTTTGATTTGTGTTTCACTAGGTTCTAGAAATAAGAGAAGATAAAGCGAGGGCAATAAGGAGCAACGGAGATAAACATGGTAGTATGCTTCAAGTTGATTATACATAGAGACTAGGCTTCAAGGTAAAGCAAATATGATGTTTCTTCTATATTATCCACTAAGTTATCGTTTAGCAAATTAGATTTGCTGTCAACATTACTTTCTCATGCTTTTCTTTCCCCATCCATTGTAGAATCTTAAATAGTTAGCCTAAAGTTACCCTCTGAGCACGACACAAGCACAAATAATTTATGGGAAGAACCAACAATAAGTACAGAGGGATCGTTTTTCGTTTTACATTCAAGAAGCTGCTGTGGTTATCGTCATTGTTATGCTGAGCATATTTTAAGTGTTCACAGGGAAAATCCTGCGGTCCTGCCAGAACTGCTGCTCTGCTGAGTGTAGAATTCATCGAGGGTGAACAATGCATTATAAGTGGGAATTTGTTCGAGTCTTTGAACGAGGCATACAGGAACATCAAGACAGCCAGCTATGGTGTTATTATGAGATATATGTACTTGCTAGCTTTATAATACTAGTGTCTGAACCAGCTTTCTTGATATGCATTTGAATCTTTGGTGTAGACAAGAAGTAGGTTCAGTCCTCCTCTTGTATATAATTATTACTTGAATAAATTGAATTGGAAACAACAATTTCTATGCTTGAGTTAGTATGAATCAGTTTGGAAAATTCTGCTAGTGATTTCCGGGCAAGATCTTTTAGTGTGATACTAACCTTTTTAACTCGATATGCCTATTATTAACTGTGACATGAGTGAGGGATGAAAATTAACACGATTTGCCCTTATTAGGGTTAAGATTGCAACATATCTTATGTTTAAGTTGCATGTAATTTTTCGAAGAAATTGTGTATTGAAAAGGGATCAAATAAGAAAATGTTGATTTTAATGTATGTGGATAGTCCAAACTTGTATTGACGGTCCCCCAACTTCAAGTAGATCACCGATAAGTGATAATTTGCAACAATCGGACCACTTGACTTTCATATAACACGGATTAGAGCAACCAGTTTAGGCGCTACGATATAAAAGATTGGATTGTTTGTAAGTTTAAATTAACGATTTTTTCGCTTCTTCATTCCAATAATCAAATTTTGACACGGCATCTTCATCTAAAATAAAAAAAAAAAAATTAAAAGCCAAAATAGAGGGAATTAATTCCTGTTAAATTAAGTTAAGTGGCCCAATTACAAATGGGGTGAAATGTGAGTGACAACAACTACAATACTCCAAGTAGGAGTTAATTGTCATGCATGCATAAATTAGTTTTAATGGTCATCACACACACAAAGTTGTTTAATTATTTTTAAATTGAAGGTAAGTGACCTAATTACTGAAATTTAGTGACCTAATTACAATTAGAGTAAAAATTGGCGACTGCTCATACAATTAATTGAGTAAAAAAAAAGACAATCACAACAGAAATTTAGGGATGGCAACACCTTGCCCAGCATGCTCGACCCTTTAAGTAATCGAGGTGGGACGAGAAACATGATTCCTATCCCGAATTCACCGAACCCGCTTGAATCTTTTTATTTTTGTGTTTTTGAACTGAAATCGTATATTAAAATAAAATAAAATATTATAAAAGTAAACGAATAATTAAACAGGGCGGCCTGTCCTATCGTGTTTCCATCCAGTTCTGTCCATCACGTTGCCATCGTCGGAATTGAGATGGATGCTTTAACTGAAACGAATTGTTAAGTTAAGGGATGAGTTTGGGACAAAAATAAGTTCGATAACCAAATTGAATATGGAGTATAAAGTCGAGTGACCGATGATTCACCTGTTTTGTATAGCCGTTGGGCGGTGAAGCTAACTCCAATGTCTTCATTTCTGCGCAATTTCTTCGTAAATTCCGCCAGCTACTATATCACTATGCAGCTCCCTTCAAATTATTGTTAATGCAGTATAACCTTCTTCTGCGTCTTCACCACAACCATTCCCACTCTCTCAATCTCAATCTCAATCGATCCACACTATCTTCCTTCTCGATCTTCACAAAATTTCCCTTATTATCCACTATGGCTTCTTCATCTCTCGTGCTTCCTTCTATTTCCCTCAGGAGGAGCTCAATTTCGACTAGTAGTTTGGGTTTCAAGAATGATATTCCAAGAATTTCCCTCAAGAATTTGGATAGAGGAGGTAGGGTTTTCATGAGCGTCGCTGTTGGATCTCAATCCACTGTCGTCGACGATGCGTTCTTCAAAGATTATAAGCCTTCCCGTGCTTTCCTTTTTCCTGGGCAGGTCATTTTTTTCAATTTTAGTTCATTTTTTTTTTCCCGTAAAATGAGTGTATAATTTAAAGGAATACAGCTCAGCGTTGCACAATGAATTGCCTAATTT
>CAIGRL010227319.1:0-10480 GCA_903798325.1 Fraxinus xanthoxyloides
TTTTTTTTTTTTTATTAATTTTGATTTGCACTGTTTATAAGGGGTTGAGAAAATCGGTGCTTAGATTTTTGGGCGCCGACTTTGGATGATTTAAAAATCACTTAAGATTAGTGTAATGTAATTTTGATTGTTTCTCTCAATTCTCGACCCACTAAATCGACATGTTTTGATTGTTTCTCATGTTCCGTTCTAATTTTACCATTTATAAAATAGTTATTTACAACCAATAAATTTTGCTCAAAACCAACTTTTAAATTAAAATACATTAACTGAAAAAACTATTTATAAACCAAAAAAAAATAAAAATTACTTTATAATTGAAAAACTTATTTATAAAAAAATCACTTTTGTGTAAAAAAAAAATTGTTTATAAAGTGAAAATACAACTAATAAAATCTACTTATAAGTAAAACAAAAATTCTTTCTATAATAATTGTGCAAGTGGAAAATGTCAATCTATAGTAATTGTGTATTATGTAGCTGTTTATTTTTATTTCTTATCAAATTTATTTTTAACCACGTATTCTCTTAATAAAATAATTCAAATTTCTTATACATAAATTCAAATCGTTTCCTAATTTTTAATCACATTCTTTAAAAAAAATGCTATTACAAAATGTTTTTCAATGAAAATGGAGATCAAACACACTCATATTTTCTAAAGAACATTATGAGGAGAATACCACGTGTGAAAGGGATGGAATCCATTTGAAAGGACTACTTGACATTTGAACCAAGGGTAATTAATACAAAACGTCTCTACTTTTTATTTTTTTTGACATTTTCACCCTACCTTCCACCTTTCATTGTGCAAAACGTCTTTTTCAACCATTTTTCAATAAAATAACGATTTTACCCTCTTATTCAAATGAAACAAAAAGAAAATAAAATAAACAACTAATTGCAATCATAGTCTTAAATTTTTCAAAATATTATATATAAGTCATAAATTCTCCACCACCACCACTTTCACAGCCCCACCAAGCTGCCACCTACAGATCCACATAGCACTACCTTCTGGCCACCACACCCGCCAAACTCCACCACCACTGGCCTCGCTTCACTCTCCTTAACATTCTCTCCCACAGTATTGATCAAAAAATTTGTTGAAAATAGCCACATTTGCAGCCTAAAATGTCAAACTGCTGTATATAACTCTTCAGGCAACCCCACTTTCGGCACCACCTACGGTCGCGGACCACCACCGATGGTTACCCCTCACCTCGAAGAACCTATACTTGACCTCACATCAATCAAACATGACTCGAATTATTCTATTGTAATCTAGACATTCGAAAGTGACGATGTCCATTTTGCCAAACTCTTTTCCTTCAATTCATTCCATCTCACAACACTAAATCCCCAAATTGGTATCAATCAAACCATCAACAAACCCAAACGACAATGAGTATGAATCTAATCGAACCAATTATCCCCTTAACCGTTTCAATTCCTAGTCCAAAACTCTCTACGAGCACGATGCACGGAGAGAGCTATTTGACCAAAAATGGTGGGTCCTAAGTGCTTCAATCTTCAAATTCGTGTGGGGGAGGATAGTGGAAAGTGAAGCGATGTTGGTGGTGGTAGAGTCCGGTGGGCGTGGTAGCCGAAATGTGGTGCTATATAGAGATGACAACGGGGCGGGACACCCTTGTTCCGCCATTCCCCCACTTTAGACAGGGCGAGGCGGGGCAAGTTTGGAGCACGGGCTTGCCCCGTTTTCTGCATTGTTTATTTTTTTTTCAAAAATTTCTAGTTAACTAATTTTTTTTTAATTTGTAGTTAATTATTATTTTTATTCTTCACAGGACGGGTTCCAGACTGAGTACCCCCTCCTTGTCCTGCCAACTCGTCGGGCATGTTTTTTTTGCTCCATTCGGGACGGGGTAGGTTTTTTTTGCCATCACTAGTGCTATGTGGATCTATAGGTGGTAACTTAGTAGGTTGTTAAAGTGGTAGTGGTGGAGCATTTTTTATTCTTTGTAATTTTTTAAAAACTTAGGACTATAGTTGCAGTTGGTAATTCATCTTTTTCTTTTTGTTTTATTTGAATGGAAGGGTAAAATTGTCATTTTATTGAAAAAATGGTTGAAAAAAATCTTTTACGCAATGAAAGGTGAAAGGTAGGGGGAAATGCCAAAAAAAATGAAAGGTAGGGATGTTCCGTGTTTTACCCTTTGAACCATTATAGTCCTAAGAACTAACTTGTCCTAAACCCGATATGTTGAGGACGTTTTGTGCAAATTTTCCGATTTTTATTATTTCAATTGCCAATTGCTTTATCTGAGTTTTCACTTTCTTCGATTCTTTTGAGTAGAAGTTGGGAGAGAATTCGAGGAACAAGGTTATATTTGAACGCGACAATGGCGGATGACCTTTTTCAAGATTTGCCACCGCCATCTATATCTCAGTCCCAACCCCAACAAAATACACATTCTTCAATCAACTCTAGTAGAAGCAGCACTCAAGAATCTATACCAATCACGCCTCCTCCCGCTCCTCCACTTAAAAGCGCTCTAAAACGTCGCATACCACCTCCTGAATCACAGCCCCAAGGTATTTCATCTCATTTCGTGGCAAAATTTTTATTTTTTATTTAATTTTACTTGTCGAGCTTCTGGACTAGGTTGTTGTTTAAATACTCGTTTTGTGATTGTTGCGTAGTTTTTTTCAGATAATTATCTGTGAAGGTGCGGTTATATTGATGGAATTTAAATTCTTCAGCTTTTAGTGTTAATTTGTGGGTTTCAAAGTCTTGCAGTGGTACGATTGCCTTGTGAAGGTGATTCGATTTGTCATTTAAAATTTGTTCACTATTTTGATGAGCAACGATGTTTATGGCAATTTTAAAATTACTAGCAACAAATAAGTAATGAAGTTTTGTTATAATTTTGGTTTAGGTATGAAACATGAAAAGCCAATTGGGATTACTAAATTTGACCAAATGCAATTAAACTATAATATTTCTATCCTTGAATAGCCTTTCGCATTTCACATCTTTAGTAAAATCCCTTGTACATCAAAAATATCTTTTTGATATTTTTATTTTACTTTTTAAAGGCTATATGTTAGGGTTTCATGTTTATCAAGTGTTGTTCTTTTTCTTTATGTCGTATATTTTCTCTACAACAAAATTCTGAATGGTCCTTGTCACTCACAGCTGCTGTGCCTGAAAAACGTCTGAGATTTAAAACGACGACAGATGCCTCAGAAAAGCAAGTTATTGACGCCATGCAGAAAATAGCATCTCATATAAAGAACCCATCAAAGTTCAATAAGGCATCAAAGCTTGCTATACAGCTGGTTCAGGCTGGTAGTATTAAGCAGGCAACTGCTGATCACTTCTTTGCCATACTTGAATCTGCAATGTCGTCTTTGACTACTTGTAATGAGCCCCATTTACAAGCTGACTATCATTCTCTCTTCTTGGCAGCTCAAGATGCAGCTGACGTGAGCATTTAAATTCCTCCAGCCTTTATGTGTTTTCCGTCTTTTTGTAATCTGTTATTTAATCTCGATTTAATATAATTGTTGTAGGTCCTTAACAAGAAGCAGAGAAATCTTTTAAGTACATGGGTAATTAGGGCTGTCTGGTCAAATGACCTGTTCACAGATGACAGCTTTGTAGTAAGTTTATTCACTCTTCGAATATTATATTTAGTACATGGATGCGATTTGAATGGATATCATATTGTTCTACACGACATGTGGGAGTTATTCTTTAAGATTTTTATTTATGTAATGCTCGTAGTTACTCATCTGTTATGCTCTTAATCGTTGTGTTTATGTTACCTTCACTTGGAAAAACCCACGTTCAGTTTTACATGTTCGGACAGAATATAATCTGTCCTACAAATCTGGTGGAGAATTTAGATTTCTTTGGCTAGAGGCATTCATGGCTTTACATTTATAGTTTTACTAATATGGCACTGACAGACTTTTTGTCATTAGACAGGTGGTGCTTCCATTTCTGTATTTTGAGCCCACTAGTCCAGTCATGTTTAGTAACATGTATGTGAAGATCATTATTTATATGCCTGCGATTTTAGATAGCATTTCCTGTGCTGTACTAACCTTTCTGTGTATGTAACCTATTTCAATTTCATCTTATATTTTCTATGTTTTATTTTATTGTATTTTTTGGGTGGGGGGAATTAATAGGGTTATCAAGATATAGTTTTTTTTTTTTTTTTTTGTCATGCAGGGAATATGATATGGGAATGGCCAAAATATAAAGCTTTATAATAAATTCAGTGTCTCTGTTAGTATGATCAGATCAGAGTGGAATGTCAATTGTAAAGTGTTTTTCACTGCTGAATATGTGTTCAAATCTACCGTTTAGATTTGTCTGGAAGGAGATTTAAATACAATTTTCACCTGCACTACAAATTTTATGCGTTGTTTGGCTGTAATCACATGTTCATCTGAAAATTTTCAATTTGAAGATACTATGTGGATTTAAGAACGGTACAGGCCCTTATATGTTTACGCTTGCGCCCATATCTCTTACATTTTGAGAGGGATAGAAATGTATGGTATCTGAAAGAATGTACCAAAGTTCTATGTATTATCAGAAAGGAAAGCTACAGGTTCAAAAAACTCGACTATTTGATTTAGCGAATTTGTGTTCTCATTTGATATTAATTCCTTTCCTGTTCTTCGTCCTCATTGCAATAAATGTTCAACATTTTCTCAAATGGGCCAAGCTTTGTTACTTATACTCTCTGATCATTGGTCTCTTCACCAAAATGAACTATCATATTCCCCTGAGGATCCTGCTTATGATTCATCCTTGACAATGTACCAGATCTCTCCTAAGCTCCAAAAAGTTCGTAGGTCGCCAGCAGAAGTATAATGACCACACTCCATGAATGTCCATTATCACAGTCATTGTTTCATCTCATGTCATGTATCTGTTGCCCTCCTACTTATCCAACCCATCTACTCTCCTTTCTTCCTTCCTTCCAGGATCACTTACATCCTTAGCCTTGGACTTAGTTGTTTTGAAAATCAGCCCACATTTTCCTTCGACTCAGCTACTTCAGTTATCTGCTTTGTCCTTATATTCTTCCTGCACAATACTTTTCTGAAATGGTTCTTCCCCGAACTAAGGAAAAGATCAATGTGGAATAGACACATGTGAAAATGACAACAAATTTTACAGGAAAATAGCCTACTTGTTTCTCGAGAAGAGATGGGGTAAACCAAAAAAAAATAAAAATAAAAATTAGTTCATTTGCACTGCGGTACCCACTCCTTGGTCTCTTAGAGGTGTGCCATTGAAAGTCCAAGTTGAAGCCTTGTGGTTCTCCGAACTAAAAAAAAAACTCCTGACAACCACTTCCGCACTCCATTCCTTTGATGACAGTACAGTACCCAAGATTCCCATTGCATTCTGTTAAATATCATGAATCTACAAACTGTTCCACAAAAACCCCGTTTCTCTACTTCAGCCCTGGTGATCAGTCTTCTTCATGAAGAACTATATACATGAACATTCTAAAGAGAGTGAAATTTCTGCTTATTGTTACTATTAGTAAAAAGAAAATTTGTATTTAAACAATGGAGACATTTAGACTGAATGAAGAATTATTTGTGCTGTGGAGTATCTTTAAAAGAGCCTGCTTTATTTTACTCGATTAAACTTGTCTTTTGGAGAGCCTTTGTCCGTTATATTGTTACCTGAAGTGGGTAAGTGGGATATCCCGCCACACTTTAGTAATTACCAAAGCTGATATTTTCCTTCTTTGAACTTCTAAATGATCGATTCCTTCAATAACTCTCATTTTGAGTCTCACTAAATCTATTGCATCTCAAATCTTCTACATATTTCTGTCTGTCATGGTCATCATTTTATCTGTTTCTGAATGCTAACATCTGATTTTGAGAATAAGCCCCTGTTTGGTTTGGCTAAAAATCAGATTTTTAGTAAGCTTTTATAAAAGTTGATGAAGTGTGTGGTTAAAAAGTTGATAAAGGCTGTGGAACCCATAAAATGTGTGGTTAAAAATGAGTTTTGAGGAAAAATGATTTTAAAAAATATTGGGGCCAAACAAGGGGTAAACTTTCAATCTTTTTCTTGTTCAGAAGTTTATATCATTATGCATATTTTGGACACAGTTCTGTAAGTTCAAATATTGATGTTCTTCTTTTGAGTATATATGCATACGTCAGAGTGTACTTGTTGACCTTGAAATCAAAATGTATGATTAAACTATTTGCTGATTGTTGCTTGTAGCTTTTCCATTCTTGCTAGAAGTGAGACGTGAAGTCATTGTCGTCACAACATCTTTTGTTGCCTTGAAGTTTGTGTTTTAACCTGTTTCACCAATATTTTCATGTTTTGATCTTCCCTTGCATTCTCTCCATTTAGTTCACTATGATCTCCAAATTTTCCGTGCACATACAGACCTTTCCTATCATATTCTTGTAGTTTCATTTTCCTCCACATTCCATCATTCCCTCTTGTTTACCCTTCTTTTTTATTTTGATTGTTGACTTATTTTCTTCTTCCCTTTCCACCCTTGTTTCTGTTCTCCAACTGAACTGGGACTTATGCAATGCCAATAGTCATTCCATCAAATTTAATGTTTAAACGTGATGTTGGTGATTATGATGGTAATTGGTAGAAATGTTTATTTTTTCAGTTTATTATACTCGATTGTTGCTGAGGATCTTACATGATTTGCTTTGGGACTTTTTTCAGTTTTCAAAAGCAACTGGTAGAATAAAAGAGGCCATATCTGGTCTTCCTGTTGCAAGTGAGAATGATGATATTGAAGAATCTGTTGCTTTGAAAGAAGAGTCGGGGGTGCCAAGTAAAGATGGGCATACAAATGAGGAAGAGCCCGATCCATTTGGACTGGATGCCCTGATAACAAATTCTAAGGACGATAGTCCACAGGGGAAAAGGGAGGCTACCAATGGTCGAAAGGAAGAAGAGGAAGAGAACAGGATATTCCTCAAGTTACAGAGAGAGGGCTTGATTTCTTGTTTGGAGATTGCTGCTAAGAGATACAAAACCCCATGGTTAAACATTATTCTACTTAGTGTGTGTTTGGATAAGCTTAAAAAGTTAAATTATAAGTAAATAAGTTTGAAAATAAATAATTTTTTTCTAGGTCGAAGTTCGAACTAAGTTACTCGTTTGAAAATAAACAAGGTTAAAGTTACTTTCAAGAAATTAATTTTTTTCTTTTTACTTGAAAGTATGAAAAAGTAAGTAGTCAAAAAACTTGTTTGGAGAAAACTACTTAAAATAATTTTACTTTTTTTGAAAGCTTGGACAATCATGTTTACTAAAACATCCATTAGCTATTACCCAAACATTCCTCTCTCATCTTTTTGCTAATGCATCCGTCGTTATTGTCTCAGGTGCCAAACTGCTATTGACATCTTAGCAAAGCATGCGTTTGATAATGTTTCAAGATTCACCGCCCGACAAAGGGACGCCATTGGGAAACTTTGGGCTTCGATTCGAGAACAACAAGCTCGTAGAAAGCAAGGAAAATCTGTATCCGGGAAGCTTGATGTGAATGGTTTTGAGTGGCTTCAGGAAAAATATGCAAACGAGAAGATCAGCATTCGACATTCCGTGGGAGGAAGTGGAGATCGTAAATGCCAACAGTGGCTTGGTTAATGAAGCCTTCTATTGTACTTCTATGTTTTGCAGAAACATGCAATTTTACACCCAGAAATTGGACTGTTGATGATGCAAATAGTCGTTTGAAGTAGATGACTGCATTTTTGTTTGTGTATACTTTAATTACATTCTATTTAACCATTGACTTTATTCGCCCATATTTTATGTTGAGTTGGTTTTTGCCCACATTCATGAGTTCCTTTCTCTTCCCTAACCCCCAGTAGTCCAACACGACCTCCTCTCTTGTGTCAACCTTTTTACCACGAGTAGCTCGGTCCTTGTACGATGTTTTCATATTTAGTTGAGTTGGAATCTTTAACATGCCCCACATGTTAGTAGTGCGTTTGAGAACATTAATCTTTTACACTCAACATTCAATAGATCAATCACCATCTCTCCCTTTTCCGATTGCTGATTTTTTGCCTGTTTTCGTTCTCTATTCCTTACGGATGGGACGGCGAGCCAAGTAATATTCAAAATTAACATATCATGAGCATCCACATTATCACGGGTAACCCAGCCGATTCTGCAAACCTTTACATGACTAGCTCAAGCCACCTTAGCAAAGCAAGGCCAACAACTCAACTCGTCTAACAGGAAAAAAGACTCTAAAAAGGGTCTGCTCCCTAGCGAACCTCTTGTCTAGGGGAGACAATGCAAGCGTAACCCTTGCCATGAAACATGCAACATAGTTTACCTTGTAGAAAGTTGAAAGGAAGTTAATATGCATAAAACACGCTGGCTTTATAATATTTTTTCAAATAAAGAAACAACAGAATATTCCTTTACCACGTGACACGAGGACCATTACCACACTAAATATGACAGCAGTGCTTCTTGTACAGAAGAAGAAGCAACAGAAATTCACCAGAATAGACTCACGTGTGGGTCGCGCGCCTATTTTTTTTTTTAAAAAAATACACGGTGGGGCCACTATTAGTTTGTATTCTAACCAATTTTTGTTGCTTCTTCTTCCGTGTAAGGGGAATAATACAAAATTTTAAGAGGAAAACTGAATCAATTAAGAATTAGTTGATTGGTAATGACCTTGCTAATCAAGAGATGACACGTGTTCACATGGGTTAAAAATAAAAGCCTCGCCAACCATAGCCACGGGTCCAAATGTTGGATTTACCCCGGACTTAGTTTTCCCTATAATTACTCCATGCAACGTGAAAGAAAATATATTAAATCAAAATTCTTGCCAAATCTTTGTCCATTTAGTTTCTCTTGCACTTGAGAGTTTATCTTTTCGTCTCTAACTTGATCATTAGTGTCTCTAACTTGATCATTAGTGTAAATACTATAGTGGTTGCAGGGGCGGAGCTAATGGTGGCAAACCGGTCGAGTGGCTTGTCGGCTCGTGGGCGACACGAACCCGAGCACGTTGACTCACTAGGCGAGCCGAGCCCGTGGGCTTGTCCAAGGCGAAGGTTTATTTTTTATTTTATTTTTAAAAAGAAAAGGTTTATCTTTTTAAAAAAAAATGACGAGCTCTTGAGCCAGAGCTTAGGTTGGCTCGGCTCGTGAGTAACTAGCCAAGCGTTGTAAATGTAGATGTAGATTTCGTTAACAAAATCCAACCTCTCCGGGACACTTGATTCAATTTCACCTTCTCATGGAAAAATTTAGACAGTGGCATTTATTTGCTTTGAGCCTTTTGTAAATATTTACCATAGCTATGAACCCAGAGAAACTCACAAAATGGAATTTAATAAATAATAAAAATAATGATAATTAAAGATGCAAATTTTGATTTTGGAACCAAATTCCCATCAATTTGGTTCTCTCGTATCATAAATTCCCATCTCTTCTACGTTTTATTTTACTCTCTGTTTTTTTATATTTTATTTTTCTTTTATGAAAACAAAATGAAACCCCACGTCTTTAATAAAAAGTTACGCAATAAAAAAATATTGTAATTATATTACCACCACAAATTTTGCTTATTACGCCTGAATTAAAACATATTTTCAATAAATATACCACAACAAATTTACAATTATAGGCATAATCCAATAATTACTAAAAAGGGTAATTAGATTGCTTCTACAAATATTATTTCTCACATCACGGCTGCACCAACAACTTTTGTTTGTTCACCAGACGTACAAATTCTTCCTCGTCTGAAAATTTGAGGAACCTCAAACCTATTTATGCTGAAATTTCATAGAATGTTGAACTTTTACAACTTCCTACAAAGACTAAGCACTTTAGAATCGTTATTTCTTTATGAGTTTTACCCTTTTTATTTAAATTACGAGAAGTAGAATATTCTAGTAACATGCAACATAAATAGATAAATTAATAAATAAATAAAAATGAAAGTGCATCATAGTGGTTAATTTGTTTTCATTCAAGAGCTGATTGACAACGATAATATTCTTATTGTAGCCAGAATGATGGTAATAGTGATAAATTTCATTCAATGTATCTTGAAAAAGGAAGAGTTGTGATATTATGCGATATTGGAGTTGGGACGAGAAATCCACTATTTTTACTGAATTAGGGTAAAACTCTTAATTGTGGTGGTTTATATGAATCTTTTGTTGTATGAAGTATGAACCTTGCATTTGTATCTTTAAATAGGAATTATATATATTTTGTGGTGTGTAGATGATGGTGATGGAATGAATAAATATATGTGCAAATAATAGATAGAATATTTATATCATTTTACTCATAGTTATGCAAGTAAATAAGAAATTGTGGTGTACTAAACACTTATTGTGGTGGTACTATAATCACCCTTAAAAATATCTTTACCATCGGGAAAATAAACACAAGTTCAGAGTTAACTGGATTCATATCCCTTGTTTGAGTTCCATTTTTTGAAAA
>CAIGRL010227377.1:0-10946 GCA_903798325.1 Fraxinus xanthoxyloides
GTATCATGTATGCCTCTCGAATCTAAATAAAGTGGTAACACCAAAAGCACGTATGAATCAGCAAGATAAAAGTTGGAGGTCAACACTTCAAGAAAGGGAGGTGAGCATTGATATAATTGACAAACATATTTGGTTGGATTACTATGGAACATCTTTTTCACATTTACCATGTAATTTATATATCAAACATCATATAACATAGACCATCAATGTTTTGTATTAATGGTTCCTGCTAGGGGATAAAGAATTGATCCAAAACTCTAGCATTCAAATATGTTAATGTATTAATAGTGAAAATTTTCATTTGCATCTGCCCAACCAAACTCGAATCATAACAATTCAAACCCAAATGTGTCTTTAACAAAATATTGTATTAAAGGCAAAAAGCCAAATGTCCACCTACTTTTCCTCAATAATATGGTACTTTGTATGACATTACTTTCACAAGAAAATTCTCCTCTTTATATTCATTGGAATCCAAACAAAGAAAGCTCATTCCATTTAAATTTACCCATAAAGAGAAAACCTTTGGATTCTTTTTCGTTGCACTATTCTGAACCATAAATTACTTCAAATATGGATCCCGCTAAGCATCCATGGCTGAATGATTAAAGCGCCCAACTCATAATTGGCGAATTCATAGGTTCAATTCCTACAATCATACTAAGAGTTTATCCTCTATGAACAGGAAGGCACCTAATGCGATTCCAAAATTCAGAAAGTTCCCGAAAGAAATAAACAGCCTAACGTTAGTAATGGAATCATATCCTTCAATATGGTATAAAATACATAAAAATCTTCTAAATCTCAACTACAATGTCACTGAGCACCATTATCGTAGAGCATGAGTATACTCTCTGGGGGATATCTTGAGAGGGAAATTAAACAATCTCTACGATGAAGAAATAAACATTATTATTTTTTGCTGCATAATTAACCAAAATAAATTTCTTACACGATTTGACGAATAAATAAGGGCTGTAGGTACTATTGCCCGATCGATCAACTACTTTTAAAGAACATGACAAAAACATTTTTTCCAGAAGCATGAAAATAATCAGCCCTGATCCCCAAATTTTTCTTGAGAAAATTCAACAAGCAGGACAAGATAACATAGAAGAATCAAGTGGCACAGCGTTAAAAGACTTACATTTGTGATGCTCTTTTGACATGGCAAGTTCAACACCAGAAACAGCAGAAAAAACTGGAATGAAGGCCACAAAGATGAATTGAAGTTTCATTAGAACGTTCAATTGTGCCAAAGCCAGAATGAAACAACCATAAAAGACAACTCATCTTTTAAGAATATACAAATCCGAGCAGTTCAATTCATTTAAAAACTCCAAAATGTCAAAAATTAGGCAAAAATTGACGAAAATAAACATACCTGATATTGCCGGAGTCAATACACCATCCCCAATCACCATACAAGCACCAATCAAAGCCAACACAAACAAAATTTTTTGCAAAATTCTATACTTCTCCAAAGTAGATTTTAGCCTAGCCCCAAAAGTCGACGGAGCCGGACCAGTAATATCATTCTTGTATGAGGATAAATCCTCATCTGCTAATTGACAATTAGGCAAAGAATTCACTTTCGCATATCTACATAAAAGAGAGTATAGAGCAAATGTGCCTCCTTCACCATTATCATCAGCCTTTAGGACAATGGATACATATTTTAGAAGAGGAACCAAAGTTAATGTCCAAAAAACAAAGGACAAAACCCCAAATATTTCTTCATTANCAATCACCATACAAGCACCAATCAAAGCCAACACAAACAAAATTTTTTGCAAAATTCTATACTTCTCCAAAGTAGATTTTAGCCTAGCCCCAAAAGTCGACGGAGCCGGACCAGTAATATCATTCTTGTATGAGGATAAATCCTCATCTGCTAATTGACAATTAGGCAAAGAATTCACTTTCGCATATCTACATAAAAGAGAGTATAGAGCAAATGTGCCTCCTTCACCATTATCATCAGCCTTTAGGACAATGGATACATATTTTAGAAGAGGAACCAAAGTTAATGTCCAAAAAACAAAGGACAAAACCCCAAATATTTCTTCATTAGTCTCAGAATGTTCAATGTCATCAGCAAAAGTGCTCTTGTATACATATAATGGTGATGTACTCAAATCTCCATAAACAACACCCAAACTCTGATAGGCCAATGTCAAAACTGTTCTCCAAGACTGTTTCTGCACCAAAAAAAAAAAAAAAAAATCTTAATTAGGACAAAAATTACGCCAAAATCTCGCAGAGTATAAAACTGGGAAAGGTATTAAAATCAAGTCTCGACGTGTGCATAATGAGGGTGTTGAAGACAAGTTATGAATAATAAACGTGTCCGATCTACTGGTTTAAACTTTTAGACAACATGGTTCGATAAACCATACAAAAACTAGCACTTGAATAAAGAACTCACCTTGGCGTGATTCTGATAAAACCCACTTTCAAGATTCATTGCAAATGCTTTCAAAACCCCAAGAAAACCATTCCCACTTCAAATTCAAGAACTTTATCTAAAGTCCATTCACTAAACCACCCACCACAGTAAAGAACTTCCGAAATATTGAACGCCGACAGACCCACAACAGTCACAAATCAACAAAATCAAAGGCAAGACACCAAAAAAATTACATAGAGTAGTTCAACAACTTCAAGAGAAGAACAAACAAGGAAAAATCACAGACAGTGATATAATTTGTAGGTTTCGACGTTTGAATTTTCGTGACTGTTTGATATACGTGTGTTTGGAGGTTGTTGGGGTTAGTTTATATCTTGGGGTGACCGCACACATAATTCCACTTGGCTTTCTTTTCGTGCATCTGAGAGAACGTGTGAAACATGTACGGTGAAATCCAGTTAACAATACGGGGAATAAGATATAGTAGATTCTGTTGTACATTGGTAAGGGGTGCGTATTTTTAATTCAGATCACCTTAATCAGGGCGTGGAAAAATGTATTTTAAAATAGTAAGTTGATGAAAAATATATAATTAAGAAAAAAAAATAATTGATATGATAGAAAATATTATTTTATTGAAAAATATGTAATTAAAAATAAGTAGAAAAATGAAAATGAAAATTTTAATGTATCTCAAACAAAGGCTAAATTTTGGTTCATAAAATTGACGTGAGGTTTTCCTTAATATATATATATATATATAGTGCTGAGAGGGAATTGGATCAACGAGAAAACTTGATTAGCCTCGAAATATATATTACAATCCTGCTTGGGAAGAACTAAAATTAATTTTTTAGTAAATTTTGATAAAAATTGATGAAACGTATGTTTGAAAAAATTATGGATCTCATAAACTTAAATTAAAATTAAAAATTTAATTATTATCAAACAAAAGGCACTATATTGTCATTTGAGTTATTATCACGGTCCGTCCAACCTCCACATTCTGAATCATGGATTGTACAATAATTTTTTTTTGTTAAGATTACTATTAAACTAGAGCTTGACTTTTATAAAACTAAATTGTATTTTTCAACTTAGATCATATTTAGGTTGTTTCCTAGAAATTGTAGGCCCACAAGGGCTACTAACTAGAGTTATAAAAGTACTATTGTATCATTTTTTTCAAATAAGTGGTCTCACCAACACACAAATTACTCAAATATAACTGTTATTCTGTTGTACCACCGGTCCATTTTTTTCAATTAATGTGAAACGAACAGGGGCTAAAAATTAAAGGGTAAGACGTGTCCAAATTCTTGCACAAATATTGTTAATTTATTATTTATTGCTTTGTACACTGGTATAGGTGATTTAAAAATGTAGAAAAAATTGAAGGGGAAAAATTGTCCAAGTTCTCCTACAAATATTCTTATTTATTTCTTTTATTTTCCAATAATCTTTTGAATCTTTGACACATCTTTCCTTTGTCCAAAAAGGCCCCTATGAAACTTAATAAACTCCATTTCTTTAATTTCAACCTTTTCTCCATTTTCCCAATTAGTCTTGTAAAACTGTTTAATTTCCTTAATATTGGATTATTGACGAAATCACAAATACATTTTTTTGAAAGGAAAATTCACAAATATTTTAATATTGGTAGTAATAATGTCTTGATAACAAACATTAAGTTGTGAAACCTAATTATTTTTGAGTTTTAATTATTGTCATTTTGCAAAGTTTGTTGCAAATCGACCTCCACGGTGTAGTCACGCGTGGGGGTTGGAAGGGGGCAATCATACCCCATCTCGGGGGGTTAGGGGACGGAGCCTTCGGACGAAAATTTTAATTAAGGCTTTATGTATCAGGGAGCAGTCTTTGTAAAATTCGATTTTGCCCAAATTTATAAATCTTGTGTGTTATTAATTGTTTATTTTCTTTCTTTAAATTGATTGTTGTTGATGTGATAGAATTAAGATTTATAATTCTCAACACATTTTAAAGTTCTTTAAAATTTCTTTAAGAGGTTAAAAATCACTTTAAATAAATCATAATATCTACAATAAACTACGTCTAAATTCTAATAATATTCACTATATCGTCTTTCGATTCTCATTTCCGTTAATAGTCTAATTTTCAGTGTATAATTTAACCATTCTTTAGGATATTGTACATAGAACTTAATCATTGTTTCTATTGTTATTATCACCTTATCGATATTTCCTACATTATATTTTTGTTCCCCTAAACTTAAATATTTTAGATTGTAGAATACTTTTCAAAAGTTTTAAGATATAATATAGTTCATGTACTTATCATGCTTAACAAATCATCCAAAAATATACTTATCATTAATTGATTATTACTTTTGTTTTTGGCATCTAATTTTCTACAAAAACATTAACAAAATTATTAAAAATAAAAATAAACTCAGCAAAGTTATAACAACATTTTATTCATCAATGATCATTAGCCAAATCTCAAAATGAAAATAAATAAATAAAAGTGTCTGATGCAAACTAACATGTATATGCTCCTATTTCGTACAGAATAAAATATAAAATTTTATCAAAGTTAACAATTAAATTTAATCACATTTTATGGGACCTATAACTTTTCAACCACATATTTCATTAATTTTTATGAACATATGCTAAAAGTATGATTTTAACCCTACCAAACAATGGCATAATAAATCAACTTCATTAAACTATATTCATGTATACAATTTTGTGACAATTAATGAATATAAAAACTACAAAGGATCTTGTTTTTTTGAATTGAAGTATTTAATTAATTGGTTCAATTCATGTATATGTCAATTTAACCACACATTCTTCAATAAAATAATATTTTTCATCACATCAATAACTTTTTTTAACTATACATTCTCAATCAATCTATTATTCTAGAATACATTCTTCCAAACTAATGTGGCTCAAACACATCTTGTCCCAGATCTAAGTAATCAAAGGTTCGAGGGTCTTGGTTTTAGGGATCTAAAAGCCTTCAACCCTTCGTCTAAATGAACATAGGTTTAAGCCAAATAAATGCTCTTTTCAATCACACATTTTTCAATTAGATAATATTTTTTATCATATTAATAACTATTCCTTCTTTTTCAATCACACATTCTCCATCAATCTACTATTCCAAAATACATTTTTCTAAATTAATGTGACTCAAACATATCCTAAGAAAAAGAACGCACAAATTTATGTGAAATTTTAAGACGGGAAAAATCTATGGAAAGAAGAGGACAAAATTAACTATATCAAAGATGAGTACAAGATATAAAGTTTTGATGGCCACTCCACATTACATTACAATGAAACCCCTAAAATACATCATATATAAATAAAAATAGGTTCATAATAGAGGGACAAGCTCCCGTACTCCTAAAGGAATCAGTGGTGATAGCAGATGAATCAAGTCGAGATTTAAAAAATTCACATAATTTTTGTTTCACCTAGCATCACGAACTTTTCAAGTCGGGCCAAACAGAATTTGGGTCACCACACTTAAACTATTATAAAGACATATGTCATCGCTTTATTATAATTGAGTTCAGTGTGCTAGACACACAATCGAACTAGAATGTGAGGAAGAAATGAAAAAGGGAATAATCTAAACATAATTTGGATATAATCTGTATAAAGTAATTTCCATCTTATGGGGCTTTTAATAGATAATAGATATAGATTAATTCTGTCATTTTACTGAATTTTAACAACAATGAAGTTGGGGTCACCTTTCTACCCAACTACATACATTAAAAAACCCATCAATGTCTTGCCATTTTTTAGGACTTTAGCTTCAGATATATTAAATGACTTAAATATTCAATTTTCTCACATAGAAACAAGACATTTTTTTATGTTCCGTGGACAACTCCAGGGGTGTTTCAAATTTGCCTGTTCAATTTAACATACTAAATTCTTGTGAACGTGTACGAAAAGAACTAACTCTTAAATTTAGAGTTTTTTAAGTTCAAATTGCTACCAAACACGCAAAGAAACTAAATACTTATTTATTTAAAATTCCAAGAAAGCGTGTGATAATTTTTTTTTTTTAACACGGGTTTAAAAGAAAATTGCTTATTCAATAATTTTATTTCCTCTACTTTTCCAACTCTCCAAGTAATTTAGACTTTCTGACCAAAAAATGTTTTCTTTTTACCAAATTAATCAAAAAATGGAAGGATAGGAAAAACAAAAAAGGGTCAAAAGACTTGCTTTCTGTTACACGTTATATACAGTTTTTTTTTTTATAAGAATCTTAGGTACACTAATAATTTTAAAAAAAAAAAATTGCTTTTTTTTGTAATTTTTTTATGCTAGAAGTCATGACACACAAAAGGAAAAAGGTTAAAGTACATGGAAAACTATTTCGTTCCTCATTAAATACATGAAAATTTTAGACAATTGAAACTACAAAATTTCATTTTCGAGTAGGCCTTTTCTTCATTTGCATGTTGTTGCTAGTAGAATTCTCGCAAGCCTTTCTCCTTTCTTTGTGATCAATTGGAGCGCGCAAGCATCATTAGGTTAACTATGCCACTACAAAAAAATAAAATAAATAAAAATAAAAAGTGGGCTCTGCCGACCAAAGGATTAGCGTACAATAAAAAAATAGTTGTTGTAAGATGCTATCACAAACTTGGTGAAGGTTTTGGTCCACTAAAATTGGATTAATTTTTTACTCTTTTGAGACCAAAATTTGGTAGCCGATTTAGAGTATCAAGGACCATATATTCGATTGGTCGCTAAAGATTCTGAGTATCAGAGATCCTATATTTAGGGACCAAAAATTAGATTTTTTTTGCATATTTTAATAAAAATTAATGAAATGTAAGGTCAAATGGAGCTGTGAACGTTTTGGGTCTAATGAAATGTGTAGCTGAAAAATGAGTTTAAAAAAAAAAAAAAAAGAGTTTTAAAAAATAGTGGCCGAACAGGATTTATATAGAAGCATTACAATGTTGCCTAGCATGACAAAGTGCAAGTTGAGACTTCAACTTTCTAATTCCATGTTGATGTCAAATCGAATTTGGTCTTGTTTAATGCTTTGATGCACAAAGAGACAACTAGAATGATATTTTAGGATGAAAATTCATAACACGTCGACAGCTGGAACAAATTAAATATCACGTTTTAATATGTCTTTATCATATGTAAGAGATATTTATTATTGAGAATTATATTCATACTAGGACACAAGTCTTATTCTCTATGCCAATTCTCTCTATACACTAACTATCGCGCGCGCGTTAAATGTAAAACAATTTACATAGTTATGTCAACGAGTCGAGCCCGAGCCTGAGCCTAAAAAAAAGCTTGGGCTCGGCTCGAACTTTTTTGGGCCCGAACCGAGCAAAGCCCGGCCAAAAATATGAGGCTTGGCTAGAGCTTTCGACCCGAGCCTTAGCTGGCCGATCCGAGCCTCGGGCCGAGCCGGCTCGGGTTTTTCGTTTTTTCTTTCCTTTTTTGAGGTTTTGCATTCATCTAATTTAAGCCAGCTTTCCTTTTTAAATTTTTTTTTTCTTTTAGGCTAGCCTGGGCCACTGAGCCAATGCCCCAAAGTGGGGCTCGGCTTGCTGTGAGAGAGCCTGAGTCGGGCCCGGTTCGGGCTTTTTTCATACCAAGCCCGTCACTCGAACCGACGAAATTTTTTGCCATCCTTAAGTTTACACAGTTCAAATCAAATACCACGTTTTAATATGTCTTTATCACATGTAAGGGATTTTTGTTATCGAGAATTATATTCATACTAGGACACGAATCTTATTCTCTATGCCAATTCTCTCTATATACTAACTAATGTATTTTCCTGAATACAAATAAACATTCATTAATTTTCATTAATTGTCACAAATTGGTAGTGAAATGGAGAGCACCGCATGAAAAGTTGAGAACCTTTATAATGTAAACAAAAGAATTAAAGGTTAAACTTTATTAAAGTGAAAGACTACACTGCTTTACCAAAAGTTATTCTTTTTTCAATAATAACTTATCACTCACTTATTTTGTTCTTATCAGCTTCCCATATTCAAACAACTTAATCCAGAAGAAACCCAGCGTGCAAATGCGACTCACGTTGCTTGACTCCTAAAAGCGCGTTTTGACTTTCTCAAGTATATTTTATGCAAAACCTTATAAGTGATGATTAGTATTTTTTTTTTTAATGGGCCTGTCAAGTATATTAAGTGCATATTTCATAACTCGATTAAAAATAAGTCATAGAGAATGTGAGATCAAATTATTGTTATAACTACGTGCATATATTTGAACTACTATTATATACCAGTTAAAGTAGTCATCTATAGTATTTTTATTGGACTTATCGACCTAATATGACAAAACTTGCAATTGTTAATGTCAGAAGAAAAACAAATCAAAGAACTTGAAAGATTCTGAACAAGAAAGAACAATTTAGTGCTTAGATCTCCAAAGATAGTAGTAAAAATGTTACCGAGCTGGTAGTCATAGCTCGTGCCATGAAAGGTCGAGCAAGTTAACAAGTCAAAGATCACACAACCTCAATTATACAGAAACCTAGGGATAAAATCTTAAGTTTCCCGTATTGAAGTTGGTCAAAGTTGGATAGCATACCCTCCCCAATTTTCTTGATGTAACGTCCCTGAAACTTACAACCTTTGAATAAGGAAACTCACTAGTAAGATGTTTACAATTTACATGGTCATTTCTGTTTTTTGAGATGATGTCGATTAATGTGCTTGTCATTGCCATTTTTTTGGGACTCAAGCCTAGAAGTATCTAGAAAATTCGTATATATTAAAGTTCGTAAATATTCAATTTTCTCACTTTGAAACAAGATAATTTTTATGTTCGATGGACGACTCCAGAGGTGTTTCATTCATTAAATTTAATAAGATTAAGAGAAAGTTGTATGTAGAATTAATTTGTCCGTTCAATTTAACATACTAAATATACAAAATAAAATTCTTGTTACTGTATACAAAAAGAAGTAAAAGTCTTAAATTTAGAAACTTTTAAGTTCCAATCGCTAGCCAAAACGTAAAGAAACTAAATATTTATTTCTTTAAAATTTCGAGGAAGCGTGTGATAATTTTTTTAACACAAGTTCAAAAGAAAGTTACTTATTCAATAATTTTTATTTCCTTTACTTTTTCCAACTCTCCAAGTAATTTCGACTTTTTGACCAAAAAATGTTTTCTTTTTACCAAATTAATCGGAAAAGGAAAAGGATAGGAAAGGGGACCACGTTATGCACAGTTCTTATAACCTTTTTTGTATTTTTTATGCTAGAAGTCATGACACCCAAAAGGAAAAGCTGCAAGTACACGCAAAACTATTGCGTCCCTTATTAAATATATGAGAATTTTAGACGATTGAAACTACGAAATTTCATTTTCGAGTAGGTCTTTTTCTTGATTTACACGTTGTTACTAGTAGTAGGATTCTTGTAAGCTTATCTCCATTCTCCATGATCAATTGGAGCACAAAAGCATCATTAGGTTAACTATATAGAAGAATCAACGTCGTCTTTCACGATAAGGTGCAAGTTGAGATGATGTCAAATGTAATTTGGTGTTGCCTAATGCTTTGATGCACATAGATATAAAACTAGAACGATATTTTAGGATGAAATTTTTTAATTTGGTTGGATGTAGTGTTTTAATTTGAGTTGAGTTAAATGTTGTCTTCTAAATCAATATCAAACTCAATGTCTTAATAAGATTAGACTCGATTTTTGAGCGAGTGAAATTTCGCAAGCGTACGAGATCGTTGACGAGTAATAAATTTGAATAAGTTGAGAGTATTGTTCCACATTAAATAAATTCAAACTAACTAGCTATGTATGAAATTCGAATTATGTAATACAAAAAAAGTTTTCGATGTGATTTATGTTAAATTTATCTAATAAAGCTATAAACGTTTGGTTTATATAAAATTAGGGATGATTGTATTATATTTATAGTCCATCTATTACTATTTATTTCAACATGTAATTTAGTTCAATTCATGCATTCTTGACAATCAATAAAATTAATGTATTTAACTTTATTTTTCAAGACAATCTAGTCACGACCTGAATCTATTTGTAGTCCATATTCGAATAATTAGAATGCATTAAATTTTAGATTATTTATATGGTTGTACACGTGATAAATATTATTCTTAACATTTATTGCTTATATGTTAATTTTGTCGCATTATAAACTTATTGTAAGTTTTCAACACTATAACAAGCAATTAATTATCTAATTGGTTGCGAATATATTAAATAATGTAATGAGAATGCAAAATTAATTAAGAAACACAAGAAATATTAAACTAATAATCTTGAATTAAAATAAATAATAGAGTTCATCTTTGATCTAGCCTGACATGCTTTTAAATAAATTATAAGAAGAATAATGAAAAATTATCATCCAAATCATGAAAAAATGTAAGAAAATTTGTTCTTCAATTTTGAAATTGAATTCCTCGAAATCTTGATGCAATTGGCTTCAATTACTTGCTATGGTTTGATTCTCTCTCTCAAAAAA
>CAIGRL010227463.1:0-15572 GCA_903798325.1 Fraxinus xanthoxyloides
GGGGGGGAAGAGTATCAAAGTTGTGTTGGAGTGAGTGAATAATATAGCTGCTGTGAAGATTAATTGCAGTTTAACAGATAGCTCGTAACTTTATTTGATATAGAACCTACTAGAGATTGTAGCTTCTTTTTTTTTTTTTGGTTCACATATATGTAATTTAGTCTACTTATCTCACACTGTCTCCCTTTTTCTTTTTCTATTTCTGGTGGAGTTGGGAGGCCGGAGGCTGCCAACAATTTTTATTTTTACTGAAGTTATAATTTTGTGCTAGCACGATAAGTATTAAAGTTTCTGTGTCGTCCCATTGATTGCTTGTTATTTTTCCTTGACATTTTTCCTTTTCGGCAGATACTGTTTGGCTGATGACCGTTTGCTAGAAGCTGTCAAGTTCTTGGATTTTGGTGCTGGTGCTGGTTGGGAGTTACTTCAGGTTCAGTGACCACGTAAATATGATGACTAATACTGCTTTCGTTTCTTTCAAGTGCTGAAACTACCATCATACACAAGGCATCCTTCATTAAAGATTGAACAATTTCGTTGTTTACATAGTCCCTCTCCCCTTTCGTTACTTTCATTTATCCCGTGTTTGTCTGATGATTGAGTTTATTCTATTTCAATAAAAGAATTTTTGTCATGCTTCCATATTTGTTGCTCTGTCTGCATTTGGGGAGGCGGTGGGGCAGGTTGTGAATTGTTTGCTTTGTTTAGCTAATCTAGTACATGAGAAATAAAAATTCAAGAAAGATTGTTTTCTCAACGATTACTTGGAATAATGTCTTCAGTTCTTTTTTCTGTTGGATGTAGGCTATGTTAAATCATGACTTTCGGAAGAGGCCAATTGCAGATGCTGTATTAAGCCATCGGTTCATGGCTGGTGACTTCCTTTAAGTTGATTCAAAAGGATAAATGTCCAAATATTTTGTATACAATTGAGATCTGAAGATGCAAGCTTCTCAAGTACAAAAAAACTGATGTGGTTTGACACTAAAGTTTGTAACCCCTGAGGACATTTTGGAATTTTTAGTTAATTAAAGAATTTTGCTTCAAGGAGAGTTTGAAAAAGTAAGCCCTTTGTTCATTTTGTCTATCTACATTAGGCCCCTTTCTCATTTTCACTATTCATTTCTTTCAAAAGCATGATTTGCCAATAAAAGTTGGTGAAGTGTGTTTAAAAAGTTGATAGAAATTGTGGATCACATGTAATGTGTGTAGAAAATGAGTTTTTAGAAATGAAGGTCAAACATGTTTTGTGTTTGGATTAGTTGAAATGCTTTGAAAATAGCAGCAAACTTGGTTCAATTATATTGCCGCGAGAAGGGGCAAATTTTTTAGCCAAATCTGTTTTTGGTAGAAATAAACCAAATAAGCAAAATCCATATGGTCTGGATAACTATTCCTTCTAACTTGTTGAAATGGAAAAAATAGCAGCGAAAAATTTTAAACTGTAAAGCATCTTGCACCTTGGTATCCATTCTTTCGAACAGAGTTTTCACATTCTCAATATTTCATTTTGCACGTGGGTCCTTAGTGGACAATTTTATCCCTTTCTTAGTTGACAAGCCAAAAACGCGAGTTATACTCTATTGTACGTGAACTGATAAATTATTATTTATACACACACTTATTCACACCCCTTTACGGATTATGAACTAATCAAGGAAAATGAGTGAAAAATTGTATGATTGCAAGGGGCTGAACTAGTAGGTCATGGTGATTAATTTGGAGATAGTCTCTCCAAGTTTATGTTTCTGCGTCAATTTTTCACAATCTCCTCTAATTGTAGCTTTGAGGTAAGGTTTAAGTTTTCCTCTCGTGTGTATCAATAAACACGAGTAGGAATAGCAATTTCACTAACCAAACTTGATCTCCACAGTATTCACCCCGTTTGCGACAGGGATTTTCTCATCCCCCGACTATTTATGCCCAAACCCTAATCGATTATCCAAGTTCTTTATTCAAATTTTCAAATTGCTTATAGGATTTACAAGAAAAATTGGAGAGAAGTTCGGGACAATATACCCTTGCCTCGTCTCATCCCGCTACTACCCTTGCACTCGCTCCGCATCACCTTGCCTTAAGCCGAGTTGAGCATCTTGCCCTGTTCTACCCTATTGTCATCACTAATTATGAATTTAGATAGAAACCTAAAAATTTCGAATAAACTTAAATGGGGTTTTTATTTAAAATATTCTTGTCTAATTTTTATATCAATGGAATACCTGTAGCACTCCAAATTCTTCTATTTGGCCAACTTGACTATTCATGCATATTTCTCCGAGTAATGCTATTTAACTCCAATAAAATTATAATCTCAATTTAAGCGGTGTTAATATGATATTAAATGACAGGTGGGGCTACACATCATTATTTGTGCACTCTTGTATACACTTTCTTCTTACATTTTGTCACTTGACACCATTTGTTCTAACAATTTTTCTCCCTCCTCAGATTATGTCACGTCAAGGAGAGTGTAATGAAAGATGTACACAAGAATGTGCATCTAGCATATTTCAGTATTTCGTCTCTTTATTTCTACATTTATAAATATATAAAAATTACATACAAAAGATTTTAAAATTACCAAAAATAACTACCATCATTCCCCCTTCTTCACGTATAATTTTTATTCTTTTATTGTTACATCATATGTGGAGAGTCGCATTATTAGAAATCCGAAATGTAACTTTTAGAGAGACGTGAGAGGGTTGTTTCCTGGAATCCTAGGATAAGAGAAGTAAAGTATCGATCGATCAAGCCCAATTCCGATCGCCAGACCGAGTTGAGAAATTCAATAAGGTCTATAACAGTGGCTTGATCCTCTTTGGCCGTGTCATTCGCAGCAAAGGAAAGGCATTGGGGTTGAAACAGACTCGTCGATTGGTAAGTTTTCCAGACTCTTTCCCTTTTTTCCTTAAAAGTAATCATTATTTTTTTCGCGCCTGCTTGTTCTGAATTACTTGATTATAGTGGCTGCTAGTTTTTGAGGTTCTTGATTTACTGATTTTGTTTATAAGTATAATTTCAAGTTTGATACATTTGAAATCCCATAAACCTGATGTTGCTATGAACTCGACGGATAAAGAATAGGGATTAATTGCCTGTGAAAGTTACGTTTGGGATTTAAAAAGTTGGGCTTCAGTCAGCTGAAAACAGATACTGTGCAACATAAGAGCTGATCCTTGTTGCAACACTTCAAGGAAAGAAGAAAATTAACAATACCACTAAAAGGGATTGGATTCATTGAATCCTTTCACAGTAATGGTTTTAAAACAAAAAAATTAAACAAGCTATAAAAGGAAATAAAGAATATCGTGTTTACAACTCAAAGGAACGTAGGCATTATTTTTTAAACAAGTGTGTTCCTCACCTGCAAATATTTAGAAATAGTTAACCGTCGGGCTTTAGACTGTTCCTGTGCCTTCGTCAACTCTCCAGCGGTCAAGGATCCTTTCTCTACACCATTTGTGTTACAAGATAGTTTAATAGCCTCTCGCGCTCTTCTCAAATTTATTGCAGAATGTATACTGCTATCCTTTGGGAGTTCCCAATTTGCAAGTTCAAGTGACCGTGATCAAAGTACTTGCCTTCATCTCTGTTGTGTTCCTTGGTTCTTTCGTGGGTTTTATGACCATGTTTACCTTCTTTAGTGGACTTGTCTTTTGTATTTAGGTAGATTCAATCTGACACGGCTTACGTCTTGTTATCCATGGCATACACTGTAGTATTGTTATCAACAGCTTATGATTTAAAATTCTCATAGTGTTCGGATAGAAAAACACATGCCAACATTCCCTCAAAAATTTATTTTGGGTATTACAATCATGGAAGTGCTTGTACTAAAATTATGGATTCAAAATTGAATGCTGATTTGGATTGAAAGAGACTTGTAAGCCTCTACACTTCACAGATTTATTCAATGTAACCGCCTTATGACTCCTTAACAAAGTTTATTTCTAACCCCGCAGAGACTAAAGCTGTAAATGGAAACTTGTAATCAAAATCAATGAAGTGCAATTCAATACAGTTAGTTGCCATCAATTAAGTTCCAGCCAAGTGCATCTTTTTCAATCCTCCCATGATCTGCTCTTATTATGCATGAATTGGGTCATGCCATAAAATAAGGTATTATTTAAATCCTCAAGCAATCAGCTCTTATTATGAATGAATTGGGCCATGGTATTAAATAAGGTGTCATCAGTTAAACTCCATCTGAGACCATTGTTTCGATCCTCCCTTCATTGGTTCTCTTTGGATGCATAAATTGGGCCATGAATTTGTTGATGAAGCTCACATGTCACCAGAAGCAATAGCCACTAAGATGATATTGAATTTGGCATGTTAAGTTATTTTCATATGAGGGATGAAATGGAAGTACTGCTGCATCAGTCAATTGACTTCCTTTTTATATCTTGTATAAAACAGAGATATTAAAAGCTTGATGCTAATTTGAGTCTTTCGTTTATGAGACCTGGCTTCTTAATTTTGTGTTTCAGCAGTCTTTGTGGTTTCTCAAATAGAATATGATATATTTTTGTCGGGCTTCCTTAGGCTGCATGGCTTCTTAATTAACCGTGTCAGTGTCTTTGTGGTTTCTGAATTAGAACATGATAACTTTTTGTCAGGCTTCCTGAGGCTGCATGGCTATGTTGGCTAATATTATATAGATGGAAGATTCTATTTTTCTTACAAATCTTGCATATACGTCAAATATTTGCTGCCGATTGACACTACATTCATCAATGGTAAAGCTCAAAGCCCCTCGCCGTCCAATTATATCTTATAGGCCCATTGGACCGTCAGATTTAGAGGTTCTTGAGAAAATTCACAGTGATCTGTTTCCTATCAGGTCAGAAGATCTTGTGTCCTTCTTGCATATAATGAGAGTTTGTAATGACACAATTTGATAGTTTACTGGGAATAAGTTAGTGATCTTTTTAGGTATGAATCTGAATTCTTCCGCAATGCTGTTTATGGTCATGATATTGTGTGCTGGGGAGCTGTTGATCGCAGTCGGCCCAATGCTCAGAGCAATGAGCTTATTGGATTTGTGACTGCCAGAATGGTTTCAGCAAAAGAAAGTGAGGTGAGCTTTGATCTACTCGTAATAAATTAATTAGGCCTTGTACATAAAAGTATCGTTTTGAACCAAATACAGGCCAGAATATTACCGACTGCCCGTGGAAACTGATATCCCGTTCAAGATTTCCCTTCCATTAGATGTAGGCATGTAGCATCACTAGTAATGATTATAGTTTTAAGGATTTTCTGCTAGTAATGCTATCATTATCAAGTTCACATTTGCACCGCAGGTAGAAGATTTTATCAGTTTTGACTCATCAAAACCAGACCAAACACTAATATACATCTTGACGCTGGGAGTTGTAGAATCTCATAGAAATCTTGGAATAGGTAATTCTTACACACACACACACGCACACACGCACACACACACACACAAACACAAACACACCCGATCATGTTTTCTCCTCGGAATAATTTTCTTCTTCCTTTTTGAAAATTGTATCTTTCTGAAGATTCTCTGGTTTTTTATTTTCAGCTAGTTCACTTATCCACAAGGTCATAAAATATGCCTCAAGCATCCCAACTTGCCGTGCTGTTTATCTGCATGTGATTTCATATAATAATGCAGCCATCCATTTGTACCAGAAAATGTCCTTCCAGTGCATACGACGGTTGTACAATTTTTACTTTATCAATGGGCAGCATTATGATTCATATTTGTTCATCTACTATGTAAATGGTGGTCGATCTCCTTGCTCGCCCCTGTGAGTAAAAGCTTCCCCACATGATCTTCTAAGGATAACTTAAAATTAAAATTATTTTCTTATGATGCCATATCCCCCCCACCCTGCCTGGCGGACCCGAACGAATCATCAAATGGGATTTTTAAAATAAAATATAATAAGGAAGAAACAATTGGCAAATTTATGTGTCCTCAATATTGCTTGATTTGAAGATTTGCAGAAAATGGCACTCTTGATGTAATTAGAGTATTCTACACCCAGCATCAAAGTCAGATAATTCTGCTACCTCTGTATCCCTTGACTGATGAAACACTCGATCTGATTTTCTTTTGTAGTACTTGTGGTACATTGAATGTTACATCATGTCAAGCTTTACACACTGCCCTTTCTTTTCATTGAGGAATTTATGTTCAAACAAGTATTTTTACACCCAGATCCTCAGTTTGTAAAATAGATGAATACTTGATAAACCTGAGTGGTAAATGGTGAAAACCTGTTAAAAAAAAAAGTACTTGATAAACCTCAGTTTGTAAAATAGATGAATACTTGATAAACCTGAGTGGTAAATGGTGAAAACTTGTTTAAAAATAATAAGTACATAAAGAAACGGTGAAGATTTGATTGATTGCAATTTTTGGGATATGAAGCTCTAAGATCTTTCAAATTGGATTATGTATCTAATTACTCGAAGTGGAAGCTCGTAAACTATGGTGCTTCAATAATTCGTGTCCATTTTATCTGTTCATTGCCATTGCTTCTCCCCTAGTCTTGTCATCTTTATACTTGGTTTGGCAAGAGGAGTCAAAGTGCTAGGCAATATGTTTAACTATCATCCCAATATAGTTTCCATTATGCATTGTTTAATCTGCTTTACTAACGAGTATGCTCTGAATTTTTAGAGAGCTTGTCACGCTGTTGGTAACTTATGTGAAAAGAGGATTTAACTTGATGGTTTCAAAGCTGTGGAAAAATGAAGACAAGATTTCAAAATGGCCAACGAGCAAAGAATCCGGTTACCTTCTCCCAGTGGTTCAAAACAGTAGAGTTCTCACAGCTGAAAGTGCACGGTGTCAATATCTCTAGTCTTTTAATGCATCTTCAATGTTTGCCCATTGTGCTGCGTAATTGTAACAGATGAATAAGGTCATGACTTCAGTTATCTGTATTAAAGTACTGTGGCATGGAGATGCGGTTATTGGATAAGTTGGATATGTTGTATATTAGAAGCTCTGAATAGGCTCATATCTCATACCTCTGATCTTTGTTTGTTTGAAATTGGAAAGAGTACAAGAACTTAAAATTCAAAACTTTGACATATGATGTCTTTATTTATATTTGGTAACGTCAGAGCTGATCTTCCGTCCACATTGGGCAGTATAACAATTGCTTACTGCTAATGTGGCGTCACCACCTCAACGGTCAAGCCGTATTTTTTATTTTTCGAAAGCAAAAAAGGTTTGATCTATTGACGTGACAATGCCACATCAGCGGGTGGGCATTATAACTCTTGTACACAGTGGGTAGGAGATCATTTTCTATTGGTCATGTTGAACTCTAAATATGGCATTGATTAAGCCCCTGTTTGGCTCCCATTATAGTATAATTTTTGGAATAATTCTTTTTTTTTTTGAGAATGTGTGGTCGAAAAAGGGAAAAAAAATTTTGATTTACGTATAATATTATTTTATAGAAGATTGTGTAGTTGAAAATAAGAGAATAATAAATTTTTGGGATAATAGGGGCCAAACGGGTTGCTAAAGATAAGATAAATATACAACATTGAAGGACCTGAGTTACTTTTCACAGTAAGATTGAATTTTAAGATATAATCTCAAGTCTCATTGTGATATCAGAATCTATTTAGCTCGGATAAACACGATGATCCATTAAAAGCTTGTAATGAGCCATCGAATTTCAAGATTAGTGTTATTAAACGAAGTCCTTGAATAAAGTCCTTGTATTTTTGTTTTATTGTATTCAGAGATTTGAGCAAGTGATGATGCAGTAAACTCAGGTCGATACTTAGCTGGTGGATGACTAGTGAATTTCATTCAAAAAAATAAATATCCACTGAAACTAATCTTTAAATTTCTTTACACAATTCTTCAAATAAGTAATTTTGCATGTGAATTCATAATTTTTCCTACTTTTTAATCGTACATTCTTCAAAAAAATCTACACCAACCATTCCCTAAATAATTTCTTGAAAGTCATGTAAAACATATAGCTCTCCTAATTAATTTCCATTTTAAATAGTTTTTGCGTAAATATATTTAACGCCTTTCCATTCAATCCAAGACGTGCTCTTTCAAAACTTGTTGCCCTCTAAAGACTTCTGATAACTTAACACGTAATCCCTTTCTAACAAATCGGAAGACGCTAATATGTATTTTTTTTGACATTTCGACACATGATTAAACAGATGTGATATTTTAAAGTGTCGAAAAGGTACAGCAAGTTTGACAAAATAAATGTCAACACAATCCAAACCGGGTGAGTTGCATCTTGCATTGGTGTAGATTATTTACTAGGCCGATTGGGAAACTCTATACAACTTTTTTGTTGCATATAATATTCTACCACCACAAAAAGATAGCGTGAGGGTAATTTTTGTAAGGGCCAGTAAAACTCGGCCCAATTAACTAATTATGACTGAATATTAACTAATTGCCTTGTTCAAGTCAAATCATATTTTTCTTAAATTTGATTACGTTAAATTTAAAAGTTTAATACTTGTTGGTAAAATCTTCGAGAAGGGAGAAAATGGAGATGAATATGATGCACTTTGAACTTTGAAAAACTTTAGAGAAAAATTGAAAATTCAAATCAACTTCCAATGCTACGTCTTTTTCCTTAAGACGTATTCATCTTCACTACGAGTGCATGCAAATACGCCTTCAAAATACAATAGAAATAATATATGTTATCTGCGTTATACATAGATAATCTAGAACACGAAGAATAGTACGTATGCCCCTCTTTGAAACACATTATTTCAACTCATTTTCAACCACACATTTTTTCAATAAAATAATATTTTTCATCACATCAATAACTTTTCCTTAATTTTTAACCACATATTTTTCATCATATTACTATTTAAAATACATCCTTTCATCAATAATATACATCAAACACTCCCGATAATTCTCTTGCGGACGCGACTAATGGAGCGGGACTATCTCCTTGCACCATCTCAAATGCTACGAATTTGTTCAAATATGATTTGGTTCCAACTCTACGAGTTGACCCAAAGTCACAAATCAAATGATGTAGAAACATTATTTTCGAAAATATTTTCTAATAATGCTACTATTACATAGTTTAACGTCGTAGAAAACAAGTCATTTTCTTAAAATTAATTAACTAAGGCTGTAACCAAATTAGTGCGTTGTGCATGGTTGAAAATAATCTTGTTTAATTAATAAAAAAATAAACGAAATTTCCTTACAGAATCTGAACCTATATACAAAATCGAGTTGCTTTGAATAGTTGAATGGATAAGAACGGCAAGCGTATACATTTTTTTCATGCATGGTGATGTAGATAGCTCATCTCCAAAATTAATTCACGAGGTCCTCGAACTCTCAATGAAATTATAATTGAGTCACTCAATTTTAATATAGATTCCGTTGAGTTAATTTCACGACTTTGTCATATGTCGTCTTTCAAATTAATAAAAAGTACTTAATTGACAACGATATAGTAAAGAATCTCCCATGTAATCATTGTGTGGCAAGTCAAATTATCACTGTACCACGTCATAAAAGTATTAAATTGAAAATCGTATATGTTTTAACATTTTAATTTAAATATATTCTCATAACCTTCATTTTACTATTTCTTTTCATAGGGTATCACAAGATGATTACATGGAAGATCGGTTACAGTATGACTATCAACTAATTATTTTCATTAGTTTGGAAACTACAAATAATGAAATATGACAAAGCGGTGAAACAAAATTCAGTAGCCCAAATGAAACAAAATTAAGCATGTGTTTGGTACATATTTTTTAAACTCATTTTCAACTACATATTTTCTCAATTAAATAATTTTAACTTTTTCATACTTTTTAACAACATATTTTACAAAATTCATTAAATCTACCTCAAACAGACCCTAAGTTTGGTAACCCAATTGAGATATTGGCCACGTTTGAGCCCATTTTTGAAGGAAAATAGATTTTGGAATAGTGATTTATTGAGCAATATGTGGTTAAAAAATAGGAAAAAATTTTGAATTTACATATAAAATTGTTTTATGAAAGAATGTGTAATTGAAAATGAGTTCTAGAAAAAATGAGTTTTAAGAAAATAGAACTCAAGGGTGTGTTTGAGCTACATGATTTTAGAAGAATGTATTCTGAAGTAGTAGATTGATGGAGAATGTGTGATTGTAAAAGAATGAATAGTTATTGATGTGATGGAAAATATTATTTTATTGAAGAACGCGTGGTTGAAAATGAGAATAAAAATTTTAATGTGTGTCAAACACAGGCCAAATACAGGGTGTTTTACCCTAGCTAATAATTAAACTCAATGACAAGTACTTGTGCCTGTTAACAAGAAATATGTTAATCTATGTCGCAATGCATGCATGGCTCTGGCTCTAGGGATTTCATTTTCAAGATTCTTATTTGTCCAAACTTATTCCACAAGCTTGGATGATATTTCGAAATTCTACTTCAAATGCTCAAACGTATGCCGTGGAAGTTCCTAAGGTTGATTGATAATTCAGACATATATATGAAATAAACTTTCGTCTAGTCTTAAATTTAATTTCATAAGGTAGAAAATGTTCCATCTATCTAAAAATAAATGTCCCTAAAATACAGAACTTTTATGAGAACAATATTCAGACGAAATTTGTTTTCCACATTTTCGATATTTGGTTCATAACCTACAAATTTTCTAAAGGCAATCAAGCTACATATTTGAAACTTACGTAACTTAATAACTTGTGCAATTACCATGATATCGATAGTCAATTGGTCAAAAACCGATACGATCATTAAAATATGACATACAAAAAGACTTGTACAATAGGTAGTTAAACAAATCAAGTCTCAAACAATTGAGTATTTTCTTATTCAAGACGTTTCCTTTAAAGTCTCAATGCAACAATTTCCTAGAAACGAGGATTTGAGCTCTTCCTAATGTTACATGTTCTATCTATTTCATTGATCACAAAATAAAATATGTGTTTTAATAATTTTGTGGACCTTTCAACCAATAGTGATTTTCTTATATATGGGATAAATCTGCTTCCCCTTTTTCTTTACATCAAAACTTTTTTTCTCGAAGCTAACAATAAACTTAAACTATTCAATAAGTACTTCTTGTTTCTTAGTTTGTCAACTAATTTATGTTAGTACTCGTGTGAAAGCGATTTTTTTTTTTTTTAATATTGTATGGTTAAAAAGTAAGAAAATATTATGCCCCAATTTATCTTACATTAATTTCATATGAAAATGAATTTTTTGATCGTTTTTTCAAAAAAAGTGGGGCCCACTCACAAATTGGTCAAACATTGTGGTTTCAACGTTCCAAATTTTGCTAACTATGGGAAACAAACACAGGTTATGTATGATTTTATTTTTTATTTTTTTTTAGAATGTGTAGTTAAAAATGAGTGGGAAAATAAGATCATGTTTGATTGCCACATTTTCCATGGAAAATGTCGTGTCCGAGAATAACGAATTCAACTTTGGTCGTTTGATTGCAACGTGCAAATGGAAACACTTTAAACTGCATTTTCTTTGTTTTTATAGAAAATGAATTCTCATGAGTTTGGTGAATTTTTATTTTCCAACTAATATGGAATTTGAATTCATTTCTACATTTGTCTATCAAACGGATTATGGCCCTGTCTGTCTCTGCTCAAAATCAGAATTCAACCGTTGTCAATGCCTTCAGCCGCAATTTTGGACTATTTTCTCTCAAGTGGAGCCATTAAGTTTGAAAAAAAGGTAAAAAAATCAATTTTTTGGTTTAAAAAATGGAAAACAGACAGCCCCTATAAGTGATTTTCAATTCCAAATGAGGACTTAATCTTACTAACAAAATAATTGGATCCGATTTCACAATGCTTATTGAATAACGTATATTCTCGAATTGCTTAAACACCATGGATGATTTTGAATTTGGTTGAACAACAGCAAAGTTGAGGTCGATTCAAGTCTTGCATTGATGATTTTAAATTTGGTTGAACGACAGCAACGTTGAGGTCGATTCAAGTCTTGCAAGTACTTAAAAAATCGTACTTTCCATCTCCAAACGGGGTGGGGTAAATTTACTTTTTGTCGCACATTTATCTTAAACTGTTATTTTGGATAACTTTTTGCAAAGAAAAAATTATCATATTAACAAATTTACTTACGTGTAACGTACTGAATCAAATCTCCAGTGTATGAAAAGTAATCTATATCACTGATGTGATTTTTTAAATAATTTGTCATGCAGAATTGCAACCATGCTGATGACTTGTATTGAATTGCGACTGATATAAAAACACACGGTTCGGTTGACTGAATAACTTAAGACACACGCAACGATTTAGTTTTTTTATTGTGTAATTCGTTGCAACTCAAGAGTAGTTAATTGTAATATGGATTCTCTGTCTCTCAAGCACACACCAGCGTACTCACTATAAAACCCCTACCCCATACACATCACAAACAAAATCTAACTTTTTCTTCTCAAAAAAAAAAAAAAAAAACAACCCTGTCCAGGTTTGTAAATTACCTTCCCAGCTTCTGTTAATTAGTTCAATTCTCTCACATATCAAGTGATCAAATTTCTGCAGATGGAAGGATCATCAACAAGCAGCTGGGACGAGATGAATGGGTTAAAGAAGGGGCCATGGACACCGGAAGAAGATCAGAAGCTCGTGGATTGCATCCAAAAGTATGGACATGGAAATTGGAAAGAGGTTTCGAAGCTTGCCGGACTCAATCGGTGCGGAAAGAGTTGCAGGTTAAGGTGGACTAATTATCTACGTCCCGATATCAAGAGAGGAACCTTCTCCGAGGAAGAAGAACAAACAATCCTCGAACTTCATGCACTTCTAGGAAACAAGTATGTCTATATTTCCATCTTATATTTAATCAATTTCATTTAGATAAATTAGTTCAACATGGTATCAGAGTCTTGGGCGGAGGGAAGGAGGGCATGCCTGCCCCAATCCCATTAGTTTTTTTTGGGTTAAAAAAGGAAAAAAAAATAGGTTTAAGCACCGCTCAGTATAAAAAATAAATTTTAGTCCACTCTGGCAGTCTGGCTCCGCCCCTGATCAAAACACATAAAGTTACTAAGTTTAGTTCCGATCGCACATCCCCTACATGTAAGCAGGAGTGTTGTAGCTAAGATTTAAATGATACAATCATAATGAAAATGGATATGATATGGTGTTGGTACGTGTGTGCAGGTGGTCAGCCATAGCAAGTCGTCTACCTGGAAGAACTGATAACGAAATCAAGAACTTCTGGAATACTCATTTGAAGAAGAAACTACTTCAAAAGGGGATAGATCCAACCACCCATATGCCTAGAATTGATAATCTCCTCATGAATTCCCTTGCAAATATTCCACCTGATCAGCTTCTTGTAGCTGCAAATAATATGTGCATTAACAATGTTCTAGCATGCGAATACTCGGCTACTGCTACAGAACTTGCCAAAATGTTATACTTAGGTAACATACTGCAATTCTTAAACACTAGTACTAGTACCAGCACCAATATTGAACAATATCCTACTCATCAACATTTAGAAGCATTGTTAAATACCGGGATTTCTCAGTACCCTCCTGCTCCTACATCTACTTTTCCGAACTTAAACGTTTCTCAAACTATCGAAGAAATGTCTATGAACTCAAAAAGAACTTTTTCTCAACAAATTAATGGCACCAGTGAGTATGGGACATCATCATTGTGCGATAATTATTCGATACCAGAACTGGTTCCGACATCCTCCCCTGAGCCTTTCGTCGTAAATACAGTAGATCAAACTACTAAAAGCAATATTATAAGCCCAAACAATCAATTCTCAAACTCATCTACCTCAACTACTTTTGATGCTTTGGAAGATCTTATGGATGATGAAGCAAGCAAGTACTTCTGGAAACAAATCACAGAGTAAGTATTTTTAACACGTTTTAATTAATTAATCAAAATATACTAATTAATGACCTGTTACGTATTTTTATCATTTCATTGTAGCCAAGACGCTTCATCGTAGAAGCTGCAGCAGCTATCAGCAGATGATACAAAGAAATTCAGAAATATTATAGAAAGACCACAGTTTGATTTAGTCTTCATTTGTTCTTTTGTGTTAATGTAAATACAAAATCTCCAATTTATATAGCCAAAGAGTTGGTGTCTTGGTGATTGATTATGATTATAAAATTTAAATAAAAGTCCCTTTGATCCTTCAGTATTTGTCCATCTCGTAGAAAGCAATACCAAGCGCCGAACCCTACAAATTGCACAAAAGAGAAAAAATAAAATAAAATTATCAAACCGTAGCTACCACCCAATTTTAGTGGAATAGATTCGGATCAAATAGCTAACTAGGAGTACTATTGATTAAGCCCTTGTTTGACGTAGATGAAAATTAAAATTTTTAATAGATTTTGACAAAAAAATACTGGAATGTGCTGTAGAAAAATTGTGGATTTTATGAATTGTATGGTTAAAATTAATTGTTGACTTTAATTTAACTTTTTATCAACTTTTTTAAGCTAAACCAAACATGGCTAAAAGTTCCTAAAATATAAGGATTTTTTTATTTTATTTTTTTTAAGTTTTTTAGAGAGTACTTCGAATTCCTAAATAGAAACAACTTAATTACTAAAATTAGTTTAAATTAAACTACATTGCATAGTACTATAGTTTTATATTTAGCCCATGTTAATTTGGTTCAACTACAAATTTCGATTAAAATTTAAGTCAAAGTTAACAATTAATTTTAATCATACATTTCATGGGATTCATAACTTTTATCAGTTTTTTCAATTACATATTTGATATTTCATCAATTTTTTTTTTAATAATCTACTAAAAGAATTACACTTGACTTTCTAATGAGTATGTTTTACTTTTTTTATTTTTATTTTTATTTTTAAATGAAAGTTGCTTATTTTGATGATTTATCAAGGTTACTTTTAAAATGAGCTATATATTTATTTACAAAATTAACCTAAAATAGTTATAAGTATAAAAACTCCCTATTTACTTGTTGATAACCATTTTAAGCTTGGCAGCTTTAGATAAAAATTATTAGAGGGTGTTTGGTGTAGATAAAAATCAGATTTTAAGTGAACTGTGATACAAGTTTTTGAATGTGTGATTGAAAAGATGTGAGACCTATGAAAAATGTTATTAATATTGAATATTTGACTTTAACTTAAATTAAAATTAAATTTTAATCCGACCCAAACATGTCTTAAAATTTATATCCCTAATTGAATATGAAAAAAAGTCTTATCCAACAAGCTAATAATTAGATTTCAGTAGCTTTGATAGGTGCACTATATATTGACTCTTAAAAACAACTAACACACCTACCATATGTTAAGTCTCCAAATTATCGATCATCTGTTTGTTTGTTTGTAATTAATAAATAATTCATCTTGTAATCTTGTTAATTAATTAAGACGATCGTCTTAATATGTACACATGTAACCCTATTTGAGCCACATTATAAATTTCATTTTCATTCTTCTACTCATTTTCAATCACACATTCTTCAATAAAATAATATTTTTTATCAAATCAATAATTTTTCCTTCTTTTTCAACCACATAT
>CAIGRL010227491.1:0-16489 GCA_903798325.1 Fraxinus xanthoxyloides
CCCCCCCCCCCCCCCCCCTCCCTGAAATCCTCTCTCATCTCAGTTATATGCATATACTTGTTCGTATTTTCTGTTCTCTGATTTTTTAGTTCTTTTTTTCTTAATCTTCTGTGGGTTTTTGTTCCTTCCGTTATTTTTTTTTTAACAGAAATCGGAAGATGGGTTTAGTTTAGATAGAGCAGAGTTTAGGCTTTTGTTTTCTTTAATTGATTTGATCTGACCCTTTTTTTTTTGCCTTTTTTTACTCGGGTTTTGTTTAATTTTACTATGGGGTGTCTTGTTGTCGAGTCAACTCAGTCTCACACCATAACTGAAAATGGTTCAAAGGATAAGAGAAAGAATCGTCGATCCAGACGATCCAGACGAAATTCTTCTCTCTCAGGTAATTTTTGTATTTATAGCGTATGCACAAGAACCAATTCTATTACATAATCTCTTGTTTGTATAGATTTCATTTATTTTTGCTTTTTTTCTTTATTTGGGATATAAGAAAAATAATTTATTGGATTTGAATGTTGAAAGAAGTGTGCTTACTTTTTAATACCGTGGTGGGTGGAGGTTGTGTGCACCGTATTGTAGCTAGGTTTAAGCTAAGACTAGTGGTTTTTTATTTTTTTTGTTTTGTTTTTAATTGATTTTAGAATTTACATTTTAGGTTCCGCAGCAAACATGAGCCATATTATATTCATAATGTTTACTTTAAATGCCAGTGAATATTTGGATTGTTTACCCTGTTTACTCATTTAATTCAAACATTTTGTGCGCGTATCTGTTTCTTAAAATGCAAGTTCCTTTCTCCAAAATCGGTTGCTTGGATTTTTTTGGTGCGCACTCATGGTTTTTGTACTTTTGATTTTGGAGCAGCTAGTAGCTCAGTAAGTCAAATACACGCTGGTGAATCGAGTCCCGCGGAAGGCGATTGCTCACTGAATCGAATGGGCTCTGATGAGTGTCATCAACTGCCGCAAGCATCTAATGCTGGAGGGTTCAACTCTTTGTCGACGATGGATGTTAATGAACAAACTGCAGATGAAAATCTGCAGAATATGCCATCACTTATGCTTGATATTAATGGAGAACTATTATCTAATTCATGCCCTGATCCGGCTGTCAATGAAGAGCCTAAGGGACCTGTTCTTTTGGCCCGTCCCAATATTTGTCAGATTCAGCAAAAATATTTCCCTGCACACTGGTCTGCTGAAGCTGTTACTGAAGCATTAGAGGTCAGTTAAGGACCAAATATGCGGCTTGCTAATTCAGCATGAGATGCTTAAACTATATTTATGGAAGCGTATTACAGTTAAATAGGTACTTTCTTTTTTTCCATCCATGACACCACTTTTTCTATTTTCAGAGAGGAGATTCATTTAAAGCATTATTTCGTGTAAATGCTTACAACAGACTTGAGGTTTGTACTAAAGGTTTCTTTACATATGGTTTCTTGTGGCCTCTTGTATTGGTTCTTGAAATGCGAATTCTTAGAAGATTCTTTCATTTTAGGCTTATTGCAAAATTGATGGAGTGCAAACGGACGTTCTCATTAGTGGATTGGTGGCTCAAAATAGAGCTGTAAGTTTTAATCCCCCCCCGAATGTTGACTGCAAGCATGCATAGATTTTCTTTTCTTCCTCTTGTTCTTTTTCTGGGGGTGGTAAAATGCAATTTATGTATTGGAGTGTAGCAACTAATAAGCAGATCTTTTATGCCTTCAATAAGCTCAACTTTAATTTATATGGATATTATATTTTGCTGGTGATTTAATAATTTTTCGTCATATGTTTAAACTTTAAAGCTTCTTACACCTCTTTTTAGTTTTTACCTCTCTAAAGGATGGTAAAAGATTGTTTCCTTAAACTGGCAATTTTTTTGGAATCTCTTGAGATGTCTTGTTAGCTGGCATATCCGTCTGTCTTAATATGCCCTTACAACAACTCCAAGGATTAGTGAAATTTCGGGAAGCAAGCCCATCTGAACATTTGGGTTAATCGACAAGTGTTTTCTCCAGCTATTAGTTGGCCTTGGAAGGGGTGGATGTGGAGTGCATGGGAAGTACATCATTTTGTCCTTTGGTGTCTCCTGTCTTTGTATTCGATTTTATATATAATTTTGGCGTCATTTACTTGGTGCTTGTCACCAAGTTGTTATGATATCCCTTTTTTCCATATTGGATAAACTGTGGCTTTCACAAAAACTAGCATGTTTATATGTTCTGTTTCTTCTAAATTGATTAACCTGGCTTTATAAAAATTTGTACACTGCCCAAATATGTGATTTCTTACTCGTAATACAACATGCTTCTAATGTTATATGTATATCTATTAATTATTTTGTACTGGATTTATCATTCTCTTTGGTGTAGGTTGAAGGAGACATAGTTGCTATTGTCATCGATCATCCATCACTGTGGACTAAAATGAAAGGGTTTAATGAAAATGCCAACCATTCTGCATTGATTGATAATTGTGGGTGTCAACCTGAAGCTGTTGAATATGCGCGAGCTAGTTCCAAAGGAAAAAACAAGTTAGATCCTGAGGATGATTATGATTGTTCTAGGAATTATTCAGTTTCAGCTGAGAAGAGAATTTATTATGAAAATGAGAGTTCAGTCGGAGAAATGGCTCACTTAGGTTCAACAGAAGTTTCAGAGAATGGTTACATAAATGGATATCATCTATCTACATCTTATTCATCTAGTGTAGATTATCACGTTAGTGCAAGTGATGATGGAAATGCAATAGAGAAGTTGTGTGCCATGGTGAGTTCATTTTCATCAAAACGACCAACTGGTAGAGTTGTGGCTGTTATTGAAAGCTCTCTCAGACGGGATAGGGTTGTTGGTTTCCTAAGTGTGAAGCAGTGGATTTATGGCAGGGAGAGTAACAAAAAAGAGTCTAGGAAGAATAAACATCGATTAACTGCTTTAAATCGTGGACACGTCCTGTTAACTCCAAACGATCCCAAATTTACCAAAATGACAGTCCCTGTGAAAAACCTTCCAGAATGCATCAAGAAGCGATTGGATTCTGGAGATGCAACAGTTGAAATGGACCTTGTAGCTGCACGAATTGTTAACTGGGGTGAAGAAAGTTATATTCCAGAAGCTCATGTGATGCATATGTTTGGAAGAGGTAGTGATGTAGAAGCACAGATTGCTGCTATTTTATTTGAAAATGCAATCGATCCTTCTGAGTTTTCTTCTGAAGTACTTTCCTGCCTTCCTCACATTCCTTGGAAGGTACCAGTGGAGGAATTACAGAAAAGAAGAGATTTGAGAAATTTATGTGTTTTTACTATTGACCCTGCCACTGCCACCGATCTTGATGATGCACTATCGGTCGAAAGGTTATCTGACGGTGTTTTCAGAGTAGGGGTCCACATAGCTGATGCTTCGTATTTTGTGCTACCCGACACAGCTTTAGATATTGATGCTCAAATCAGGTCAACAAGTGTTTACCTGTTGCGGACTAAATTGCCATTGTTGCCCCCATTGCTTTCAGAGAATCTATGTTCACTTAACCCTGGAGTAGACAGACTGGCCTTCTCTACTTTTTGGGACATCAATCCTGCTGGAGAGGTCCTAGATTGCTGGATAGGCCGCACAATCATAAAGTCTTGCTGCAAGCTCTCTTACGAACATGCTCAGGAGATCATTGATGGGGCATTTGATATTCATGGTTCTATTTCTATAGGAAATCACTGGCCCCAGTTACATGGCCAATTTAAATGGTTAGATGTAATTGGGTCTGTTAAAAGCCTACATGAGATTTCAAAAGTTTTGAAGGAGAATAGATTTACTCATGGGGCCCTGTCACTTGAAAGCCCTAAAATGGATTTCGTATTTGATGAAGATGGCTTTCCCTATGATAGTGTGTTCTCAGAACGGAAGGAGTCAAACTTTCTTGTGGAGGAGTTCATGCTTTTGGCCAATAGGACGGTTGCAGAAGTAATAACGAGGGCTTATCCTACTAGTGCTCTATTGAGAAGGCACCCTGAACCTAATGTACGTAAACTCAAAGAGTTTGAAACATTTTGCAACAAACATGGACTACATTTGGATATATCTTCTTGTGGCCACCTTCATCATTCGTTGGAGCGTATAAAGCGTGAGCTTGAATATGACTCTGTGCTGTTTGATATTCTGATGTCTTATGCTGCAAGGCCCATGCAATTGGCTGCATACTTCTGCACCGGTGATTTCAACTATGCTGATGAGGGTTGGGGTCACTATGCCCTTGCCATACCTCTTTACACTCACTTCACTTCTCCGCTACGTCGATATCCGGATATTATAGTGCATCGCACACTTGCTGCAACTATAGAAGCTGAAGAGATGTACTGGAAACAAGGGATACTCCAAAAATTGAAAGGAGAGGATGCTGTAATCCGATGTTTTACCAGTATATGCTTTGACAAAGATACCATGGAATCACCTGAAGCTCAAGCAGCTTTATCTGCTGCAGCTGCAAAGCACAGGGTTCCAGGTACTGAAATCCTTGCTGATGTAGCTAGTCATTGTAATGAGAGGAAGCTGGCTAGCAGGCGTGTGAAGGATGCTATGCATAAACTCTACACGTGGAATCTGTTGAAAAAGAAAGAGGTATGTTTACTGCACGACTTGTTTACAGATTTGGAATGTCAATGACCTTTTGTTAGTCTTCTAGACTTGCAACATAGTTTAGTCGCAAAATGGGAAACAATTGATATGTTGACTAATTTGTTTGCTCTTTCCTGTCATTTTTCCACTTTGATGAATAACAAGAAAGGGGAGTTCCCATTGTTTTGACAAGGGGGAGTGGTTATGATTCTACATTTAGACTCTATGAACCTTGAGTATCTTATGGTTCTGCTTATAAGTATTATTTAAAAATGTAAAAGTTACTACTGGCAAGTCCCTACTGGCATATGGTCCATTGTGGTGGAATGCATTCTTGTATACTAAAATGTTTTCATTATTTTTGCTTCATCGAAAAGGTTTTTAAAGCTTTAAAACTGGGCAAATCACATTTTGTCGTCACCATCTTCTTGCACCTTTTTATTCTAACCGCTGCCTCTATTTTCCATCGGAAGATAAATTCAACCAATCTATATGAAGCCCCCCCTGTTTGGCCCTCATTTTCTAAAATTCATTTTTTCCTCGAAACTCATTTTCAATCCCACATTTTATGGGATGCACTACTTTTAGCTAAAGCAAACAGGAGCTAGGTACACTCGATAGAATCTGCTCTAAATGGGATTGCATCATGGTAGGGACGCAAGAGGCTGGAACTATTCTTAATGGGGTTGGATTGTATAGGGTTGCTGGCTGTGAATTTTCCTCCATCTAGCCTGCTGCCGTCATGTAGAAGAGCTACAATAAGCCCTATCACTGTTTGTTGAGAAGTCAATTGAAGATCTAATATTACCAGATTTGTAGTACCATAAATTGNCCCTGTTTGGCCCTCATTTTCTAAAATTCATTTTTTCCTCGAAACTCATTTTCAATCCCACATTTTATGGGATGCACTACTTTTAGCTAAAGCAAACAGGAGCTAGGTACACTCGATAGAATCTGCTCTAAATGGGATTGCATCATGGTAGGGACGCAAGAGGCTGGAACTATTCTTAATGGGGTTGGATTGTATAGGGTTGCTGGCTGTGAATTTTCCTCCATCTAGCCTGCTGCCGTCATGTAGAAGAGCTACAATAAGCCCTATCACTGTTTGTTGAGAAGTCAATTGAAGATCTAATATTACCAGATTTGTAGTACCATAAATTGAATGTGCTTATCATGTACAAAGTTCAATATGATGCTTGAAATCACTTGCCATTTTATTATCCTTTTGAGGCTAGTCTAGAGTCTTGAACTCACTAACAAGTGGGGCATAAGATGACTGTTATTTCTGTACCACCTTGCCTTGTTGAATCCCTTGTCTATTCCAGCCCCTTTGGAAAACTGGCATATGATTTTATTCTTTTAATGTGGAATACTGGGTAAGAATCCTGCTTGGCTAGCTCGTGTCATCCTATCTTGGACATGTGCTTTATTCTGCACTGCAGTTGCAAGAGCAGATGAATCTCTTCAAACCCCTCAGCCAGTGATTTGATAAATGGGAGAGGAAAGCAATCTAACGAAAGGGGAAAAAATATAACTAGATTTAAGCACAGCTTTAGGAACTCCGCCTATGCATTGTAAAATGATTAGGTATTTGTGTGCTATGAACTCTCAAAGCTTCTAACTGCACTGTCCTATTATTGTCCGTGCTGTGTTCTACTCATGCTCTTAACATTAGAATTAATGATGATGATGTGGATCCCACTTCTGTTTTTCTTTCTTATTCATTTCGCTACATGATAACCACCATCCTTATTATTTCTATGCCTTCGTGCAGATATTGTTTTCAGAGGCCAGAGTTTTGGGTCTTGGACCAAAGTTTATGTCCATATATATTCTCAAGCTTGCTGTAAGTAGTTCTTATTGATTTTTTCCACTAAATGCATATTTTTGTCCAGACCTGTAGCTCTTGCTTATTGCATGCATGTCTGCTTGTAGATTGAACGGCGTATATATTATGATGAAGTTGAAGGTCTGAAAGTGGAATGGCTTGAAAATACATCAACGTTGGTGCTCAGTCAGTTTTTAAATAAACGGTCCAATAAAAGGAGTAGCCCCAGCAAGTTTAGGCCACTCGATGAAGTAGCTTTGATCGCTGATCCACATGATTTGAAGCTGGAAATGAATATGTCTGAACGGGATAATAAAGAGGATGGTGAGTCACAATTAGACGGGGAGATTCTTAAATCAGATGTTGCAGGCATAATCAATATTGAACCTGCTGTTTTCCCCCTCACTGTTCGACTCCTATCAACAATTCCTGTTACGCTTCATGCTGTTGGGGGTGATGACGGGCCCCTTGATATTGGGACGAGATTGTATATTAGTTCATATCTGTAGTAATGTCAGGGTTTGGTATACTTACACGTGTTCCATGTGGACGACATCTAGGAAGATGGTGAAAGATTTCTAGTGTCGAACATGGCTGTGTAGGTAGGGTTGTGTATAGGTTTAGTAGAGAGGTAACGGGGGTTAGATTTCACGATGTATTAAGTGCTTAATGCTGGATGGTAATCTGGTGAGTTGTAGATGAGGGAGTTTGTCTGGTCTGTTGTGCAGTGGCTGTTTTTAGATAAAAGCTACTTGTGGGAATAAGGGCTTGTTTTTGTTGGCCACTTCGTTCCGTATAACTTGGTTAACTGCAAACTTCGTTTGAGACTTTCAGTGCTGATCTTTGGAGCCAAAGTTCTTATGTTTCGACTTCCACGTTTACTAAATTGTAACCTAATAGGTTCCCGAACTGAGATTCTGCTGAATCCTGGTCATGAAGGTTGTAATTTTCTGATGGTTTTAATGTGCATTGTAATCGTCTTCCTCTTTGGATGTATATTACTTACAGTTATAGCATGTTCGATAATATGGACTGGACATTAATAAGTACCTATTTGACCTCCATTATTTTATTTTATGGCTTGCTACATAATGATTTTCAATCACATCCACAGTAAAAGATTGTACACGTATACGAAAAAAAAATTCCTACATTTAAATTACTTATTTTTGTAAAAGTACTATACGAGACTCTTCTCTCTCAATTAATTAGTCAAATAGGCAAAGAAGATATTAAAATATTGTTCATTATAATGTCAACTTTACATATGCTTGAATAGTACGAACTGCTAAGTATTAGACGGGATTTGAGAACATGGATTTTTTTTTTCGTGCCTACACTTGTACTTCATATTACTCGAGACACATATGGTTATAAATACTTATAAAAGATGAAATTATACCTAATAAAGAATAAAGTTAATTGAACAATTTTTGTTTACAACTTGATTGACGATTAATATGTCAAAAGATCATTGTGATTGATTTCAAAAATAAATTTTCACATGAATGGATATGATGTTTGTGAGCTCACAAATTGTAAATGAAATTGTACATGTAGCTTGATTCTTCACAAAATTTGGAGCATGACTACTGTATTTGTTTAGAGATTTCAATTCGGCTCGTTGACTAGAACAATCTATCTGACTGGATGGAAAAATGGCCCATGTCACAAACAATCGCTGCTTGCTTGAAGCAACGGTTGGCCTACCATCTATAACCAATTTTTTAGTTAAATTTTTAAATGAAAAATCGTCTCAACTTGGACGCTCGATCTGGCTCGTAAAAGAAATCCAGACGAGAATTCTTAAATAAAGTTTTAAATAAAATTTTTAGGTTGGGGACTATATTGCACTAACCTATAAAAGAAATCCAGACGAGAATTCTTAACGGGAGAAAAACACGGTCTCACAGGGAAAAATATATAGAGAGAGTTTGGGAAAAAGAAGGAAAAAATGGCGGCAGCAATCGGATGGTATGGACCTTTAATTGATCTCTGCAAAGCATCTTCTAATGTCGGAGGCTATGTACAAATCTTAGTTTACGTTCACAAATCCACTCCTATTCAGGTCTCTTCTCTTCTTTCAGTTGTTCACAAATTTGTAAAGTTTTATACTAAAATGATATGGTTGGTTTTGAAAAGAGCATAAAATGATTTATTGATAATTATTGACGTCAATTTTTTTTTTTTCAAATTGATTGTACGAGTAGTGGTTCTTTTGGGTTTTTAAACACTTTTTTATGTGATTGTACATGTATGACTTGCAGTATAAAATTTTGAGAAATGGAGTAGAGGTGGTGAGGACGGACATTTTGGTGGGTGACGACACGCGGACATATTTTCCGGTAACTATTTGGCAAAAGCAGATGGGATCCAAAATTGTTGCAGGGCATGTCATTTTGCTCCAAAGTATGTGTGTCATGTGATTATTTGCTGCTATTGTCATTATTATGATTACTGCTACTGTTTTTTTACTACTTATTGTTTATGTTCCCCTCAAAATTGGCGGCAGTGCAGTATGACTTCATCTCCAATAAAGAAATTCCCCCTTTTTATGGCTTTAAGGCAATCAGGTGGTGCTTTTGTGTAATTGATGGTTAGTGTAATATGATATCATTTATGAATATTAGCACCAATATGAGATTGGGTGTTTCCAGTCATTATCATATAGTCTGCGACATAAATAGTACCTATTTATCTTTAGGGAAAGTGTCTTTAGAACTGTATGCTCCTATACCATTGGTTCTTGAGAGGCTCTTTTATACTGTAACCTTGGAACCCCGATCCTCTTTACAACTTTTCAGGACGATCTATGTCATAAAAATTTTAGGCTTAAAACCTGGTTCTACCTTGCTTTGAACTTGTGAATCCTCATGATTGAATTTGAGTGATGTGCTGAGCTGTTCTCAGAGAGGCTCCATCCTTGAGGTAAAAGTTTTGAATCACAATGATAAGTCAAAATTTTGCCTGTATTCCAAGAGGTTGTAGATTGCTCTAACAGGATGACTACAGACCCTTGTATCACATTCTACTAAGCAGATTGTGTATGAATATGTCATATCTCTTCATACAACAGTTCATATACAGCTTTGTATTGGTCGATAATTATGTTAAAATTTTTTTTTTCCTGAAAAGCAACAGTTTCACCGTGAAGGTTGAAAAAAAAAAAAAAGATGGAAAGGAAATGATTTCCTTGAGCATTCAACACCATGATGCTTTTTCGTATTAATATCTGTGAAGTTCACAGTTGTTACGTCAGTAGAAAACTAGTAGTGTTTAAATCTATATGCTAGAAATAGAATTCATTGAACAATCAAGCACGGGGAGACTATTGGTACCATGCAACAACGAATGATGTTAAATTGAGTTTCAAATCACGTGGTTGAGAGATGGAGTGAAGGAATGTTGACTACAATAGTGAGAGAGAATGTTGGATGTTAATTTTTGTTGTTTCTTCCCTCATCTGGTGATTCCACATCATAAAGGAATGTAAGATTACAATACGTTTTCTAAGTTTTTTTCTGAATTAGGTTTTTCTGCCTTGATTACCTATTTACCTTTTCAGTTTCCTCTGTCCTCGCTTAGTTCTTTAGGTGGACCTCTTTTTTCTCCTATTTTATCTTCAAGCCTGTCATCTCCTCGTGTCCATTGAATTATATTTCATTGTCTGCCATTCCACTAATGCCATTTCTTCCCTGGGTTTGCTAATGCTAACACTAAGTTGTCCAAAATTTAGAATTTCTCTTTACGAGATTCTCTTACTGGGACGAGTTTGAATTGCTTTTCTTAGACGTCAGAATTGCAAGATTTGGAGATGCTTTTGAGGCCAGAACTCTACCGTGTTCATCTTTGCAATGTCTACTCAACCCAAGTGATATACTTGCTTCTAAAGGTACTCATCTCCCTCTCAGTCTGAGGCTGTTGCTGTTGAGATTAGTAAGATAAATATTGATGGTCAAATCTATGCTAGTTCCTATAAATATTTTTTCTTTCATACTAAACATCATGAAGAGATAGGGGTATAACTTACTTCTAATTATTTACATCTATATTAGACTTTCAAAAGCTTTAAGTGGGTCCATGCCATCCGCCTCAACTAGGTCTTGCTTGTCAAAATAACAAGAGAGCTTTGGAAAAACTGATTTGCCCTTCGTAGGAATTCTCATTAAACAGGTAGTATGTCCTAATGCTTTACAAGGAAAATAGAAATTAGAGGGATCTCCTGATGTCTAACGTATACTCCCTAATTAGGATCTAAATATGGTTAAGCCCCTGTTTGGTACACATTAAAAATTTCATTCTCATTCTTTTTCAACCATACATTCTTCTATAAAATAATATTTTCCATCATATCAACAACTTTTCCTTCTTTTTCAATCACACATTTTCCATCAATCTACTATTTCAGAATACATTCTTTCAAAATAATGTGGCCCAAACACACCCTAAGAATGTCATACAACTTGTACAAGTCTTACAAACAAATAAATAACGTTAAACGTGTGGGAATTGGACCCTTTGCATTAACATTGCTTGCCTGGGATTTATAGTTGACGCCGTATCTACACAAGTAACATGCCTGCATTACAACAATACACATTACGCGGAAAGCGGAAAATAGAATTTAACTAAGCAGCTTTCACTTGAGGTTATACAGTCCTCAACATTTATCTTTGGTGAAGTTAATTAATATCCACTATAACCTGCAAAATAGTAAGTGATGATTCTGGAGCCATTGCCCATATAATGTAATTATTATCATATATAGAGGGTGTTTGGTATAGATTAAAATTGGATTAAAATTGAAAAACTAGCTGTTATTGTTAATTTTAGTAGACGAGTGAGACTCAATAATGATTATATTTTCAATTTTAATTGGATTTTAGGCTCTCCTGAACAGGCTCATACTGTGACTATGTTATGTCGTCAAAAACTTAGTTAAAAATAGAGATGCATCCTTAAAAGAAACCTGGACAAAGTGTCGATCGCTTCATATGCATACTATAATGCAGCAGTGCAACAGTATATTTTGAAAGAAAAACTTTGACCTGTTAAAGAAGCATTCAAGTCCATGCCTGAAGAAACTTTAGATATGTTTGTTACGTAAAGCAATAATAGCAAATTATTATCCTTCTTTCACAAAGAATTGTTATTATTTACAAAAATTATATTAGCTCTTTACAATTATTTTCCCAACTCAAATTGTTTTTTGTTACTTGCAAAATGATATAATTAATATGATTACTATGATGATTTAAAAAATCACATTAATGAGTTTAGAATATTTGAACGGTCCAGCCGTCCAGTATGCCTAACTGAATGGTCTACATCATCATTGAACTGTCTCAGCTCCTTGTGTCTTTGGACTGTCACTTTTTGAATGAGGAACTGCTTCCTTTCATGAAAACTGAAATGTAAAAGCAGTTCATTTTTCTAACATGATTTGTGTTGCCACCAGGATTTCTAAGATACTGAAAACTGTACACATGATACTAGAACATGAAGTAGAATTATTTTGGAAAACTATACACATGATACCGAAAACTCCATATATTATTCATAGAAGTGCCTCTTTACATCTTGCTAGGTCTGATATTTATGCTCAATCCTAAGCGTACATGATATACAATCTTTTGCAACATTTAAGACATAATATCCTTCAAAATAGGACTAAATAAAATCTACTAGCTAACTGCCCAATATTCTAGGGCTATAAGTCAAAACACCTTAAACAAATCAACACATGATAACTTAAATTATACTACTGTACTCGTTTTACATCTAATGTTTTTCAATTTTCAGTTATAGTTCGTGCTCATGAAATATTGTGTTTGTGCTCATGAAATATTGTGTACTGTATGCTGCTTGCTTTTGATGTGGAGCTTACACAGGCTTTCATCTTCTTACGTAGGCATAGATCAGTTAATAGAGGAATTTAGTGCTGGGATAGCAACAAAGGATAAACTTAGAAAAGTCCAGGAATGGGTGCGAAGAGCTGGACTTATACGTGGCTCCGGTGAATTAAACTACTATCATGTGCTCTCTTTACCACTTATTTTCTGTTATCTCTCGAAGGATTCATTTTGGTTAATGTCCAATTTCAGAATGTTTTCAAGGAGCACAATCCTAATTATTACAAACTACTAATACCAACGCTAATCATTTTTCTGCTTTTCTTTGCCTTGAATTGAACACACATACCTACACATGCTCATATTTGTGGCATATAAATTATCTGTTATCTGGTCTGAACTGACTGTAGGTGGACTCATTTTGCATTGGGATATCTGCATTGATCTACTCATTATTTGCGTTTATTCACTTTTTTTGTCTTTTAGCTACATCTATAATTATCCCTTTCTCTGAATGATTGCTATTAAACAAATTCATTCCTACTTTTTGCATCGTCTCTCTTTGGCTCTCTTGTTTACATGGAGTTAGTGATTAAACACTAATCTACACTAAAATATAGTCCCTCCGGCCCATTTATATAAGTTTAATTTCCTTATTTTCTTGTCTCAATTATATAGTCTTGTTTCTTTATTAAGAATGTTTTGTTTTGTTTTGTTTTGTTTGTTTACTAATTTACCATTATTTCTTTACTACTTCCAATAATAATTTACTACTAGTTATTGATAATTAAATGGGGGTAATCTAGGAATGTTTTTGGCAAAAATTGTTTTTCCAATAACATTAAATAAGATTTCTTAATTCGTGTAAAAAATAAACAAGCCTATATAAATGAGACGAAGGGAGTATCTTAATTTTTGAAAGAGCCTAACACAAGGTCTTCAGCTCATCATAGATGTTCATTAGCTCTCTCTTTCTCTCTACAACTAATATGCGTTTTGATTTTTTTAGCTCTCATGTGATACGTTAGAGAGTGCATTTTCATTTATGAATATTGTTTTTCTACTAGGAACTTTGTCTTTCGGGGTGATAATTGCACGTGAAAAAATTTATAAATAAATTATAGAAATTAATGATTTTGTCTCTTATTTGTGATGGATGTTGGATCCAAGAACTTGTTTTTCCAACCACACCCTAGGAACTATTCAAAACTTACTGAAGGCTATTACTGAAACGAGCTATTCTTTCCACGATAGTAAATGCTGCTGAATATTAATAATCATATTTGACTTCCAGACCAGGAGAAACCAAGAAGTAAATTGGAAGGTACATAAAGAGACACATTCTCAGGACTGTATCACTCTGTTAGATTTATGTGAGCTATCCAACTCTTGTAAGGCTACTTTTCATGCATCTGTGGGTGAAATATTTCTGCCAATCACCTGGAGGAGTCTTCATGAATTTGAAGCTGAAAGGATGTTTATCAGTAGGAGACTGAATATGCTGGGCGAAAAATATTTGGTTGATGACCTCATTTCTACTGGCTGCCAGTTATGTGGTATTCCTTTGAATACCGAACTGGGGTATGTGAAGGGTCAAGTGTACTTTGCTTTTTGTTGTGCTTAATTGTTATCATAACATTCACTGCATGAGTCAATTTTTGAATTTGACAGGTCAAGCTCAGATCAGAATGTCGTGCCTCTCTATTGTCAGAAAAGCTCTAATCGCCTCCATGCAGTAGACACCATATATAGACCCTTCATGGTATGAATTCCTTCTTAAACCTGGTGAAAGTACCCAAAACCCCTTCCTTGGAATGTTTTTAACATTTTTCTATTAGCAATATTCTAGACTCATTAATGGGAAACTGATTTTACTCATTCTAAGCCATTTACCTACCTACCATAGTAGAGCAAATATGGCCGATTTAGAAAAGTTAAAATTCTTTTATAATAGTTTAATAAACATTCATTCACTTCAGATAAACTGATTTTAGTTATAAAAGATAGCTAAAAGTGCATGTAGTGCATGATTACTATGCCAGCCTCGACATTATAATGAACGAAATTATTATTATTATTATTTTTAGTACTATCAATGCTATCCAATCCTCTATCAAACATGCTGCTAGATTTGTTTGGAGCCACGGGCCTGTTGTCACCAATCTAGTGTTTTCAAACTGAGAAACTGAGCTGAGGAGACGGTTTCTTAAAGAATGTTTAGCAATTATCTTCATTGCAACACTGGCTGAGTTATCTCAGTAACATTTACTTCAATGTGGTTGTATGTCTATATGATACCAGCATTTTTGGTGTGGAATAGCACTTGTCTGTATGATGGGAACATCTTGGAACTCTTTGGCTACATCCAAATTGAACCCAATAGTTGCAGAAAGAAATTTGCTAAGAAAGCTGATAATATATTTAACTGCTGAAGCGAGCTATACTTGTCCGTTTGGAAGGCAGGATATTATAGTTATTTTGACCTGTATATCAGTGGGAATCTCTTGTCAATCTAGAATAGTTTCTTAGTCTTGTCCATTCTAACATATAAGACAAAATTTTAGAAGCTGTTTAACTTGTGCTCAATTTCGAGTGGCTCATTGAACTTCATTTTGTTACACACGGTTCAGTTTATAATTCTATTTCAATCAAGGCAATCCCTCCGTTGCCAAACGAATGTTGACATGGCATACATAAATCTAAAATAGACAAATCATCAATTATCACATAAATTGCTCCCCCTTTTCAAGCTAACAGACTTGGATGGAGAGACATGTATGGTACAAAATTATAAAATCAACGATGCAATTGTGACAAAAAGCATGTTTGGGAAGTGTTTAAATATGGTTAAATTATGAATGGATAGAAATAAGTGGTGTATAAGTGGGTAGTACTTGTGGTCTCTTGAAATGTGTGGAAAAAAGTAACTTGAGTGTTTATAAAATGAGCCAAACATAGGCAACATAAAATTCATTCTTCCACTTGAAACTGGAGTATTAAGTTCAGTGGCTTCAGATTGTTTACCCTCTCTGATTATATATATAGTTCTTATGGCCCCTTGTCTACACATACGTGTTTTTGTCCATGTCACTGTCAATGTTTTTCTTGATGACTCTTTGTAATTTGGCCAACAAGTCTACAAATGTATAGGCATCTCACAGATGGAGCACTGATCTGCTCAACCATGAAATATTTTGAAATTCTATGGTTTGTCATCTTGAAATGCTGCACATGCCCTGATGATTAAAGATTGAATTTCTGTTGTTTGTAAACATCCTCTTTTCCTATTTAGAAAATTTGGAGCGCATTGGTGTGATCTTGATCTTCTTTTGCAGTTATATGTGTGGGATGACTCTCACTATATTCCGCTTCTCGTCACAAACGAGGCTGCTGAACTTTTGTTTGGAAACATCCAGGCTTCGAAGGTTCATTCTTGCTATAAAAGCCAAATTCAGAGACCAATTCTTGCTCAAAATGGCGTCATGTGCACAGGGAGTCATTCTTGTGAAGGTATCCAACTGGCCGCCAAAGAAGAGCTTGCTAATCCTCCCTCATCAGGTACTGCTGAGAACATCAGATCGAAAGAAAAACACCAACTTGATGAAAAAACAAACTTCTATATGATCTGGTTGATTTTGTTGAAAATGTTATTGCAACCAGGAAAGAACAGTCCCTTGAAATTCAGAGTTAAAGTTGACACAAGTAGAAACTGGGAAAATGGGAGATTTGAGATGGTATCGGTTTCAATGCCTGCCCTTTAAACCAAGTTTTCGTCATAGCTATATGGACATTGTAAGGTATATAGGAAATTTGCCGTGTTTTTTTAGATTATGCCCGATTATTTTCACAGTACTTTATTATTATTCGTAATTATATAAGTAGCAGCATTTCCTTTGTGATTTTTTTACAAGTTTTATTATCTTTTTACTGCGTTTCTATCTTAACCATAAAACTATATTTGGTTCATATTTCTTTGTAGACTTGCGCAAATGGTTTTTATTTTTGTTGTAAAATTTTATGTTAATAATTAGGGCTGTCCGTGGGTTGATTCGGTTTCAAAAATTTCGGGTATTTAATAAATGGAACTGTCAGGTCCAAATATAATTATGGAACCGTTCGGGTTCGGTTCCGTACCATAATTAAATTTTTTAACATTTACAGCAACACTACATAAATATAACTAATAACATTTCATTCGTAACTTTTACAAATTAA
>CAIGRL010227498.1:0-11409 GCA_903798325.1 Fraxinus xanthoxyloides
GTTAGCTTATTTCGTTTAAGAGAGTCCGAAAAGGAATAAGTACTTCAATTTCACTCACAACACGATGAAGACAGGATAGCAAGCATACTTGTACCAATGATCGAATTTTATTTGCTTAAATGTTTTGGCACGCTTTATCTAGTTAATTCTTAGCTATGCTTATGCACATACGCACTAACACACCAAAGAAAAAAGCCTAGAGAAAAAAAAAAAGATCGATGGTCTGATCGCTGAGGCTACTAGCGTAATTGCCTGTAAACATCCAGGCAGCTAAAGAGTGGTAGAATTCACACACAGATCATGTTACTTTTCTCTGGTTGGTCCTCTGATGCCAAAAGGAAAAAAATGCTTCACCATATCCAAAATCTTTCTTGTTCATATGAGCTAAACTTATTTTAGTGACCCTAGAAAAGTTGTGCTGTGACTGTTTCTTCCAGTTGGGAGATCATTCTATGCATTAGTAATTGAATTTGGAATTTTCATGTCGACTGCTGAGAATCTATTGTCCTTTAGTTTACTATGCCATGACTGCAGCTCCAGCTCCAACTCCTAATATAAACCACTGCGTTGAAGTCGATATCTTTTGGTTTTACTTTCTATATTTGAACTAATGCTGATGTTTGTGTTTTGCAATTATCATACTCACTGAGCCTACCTATGTTTGAATTTGGGTAACGTCGCATGCTGAAATTTGATCTGTATTTCTGTTTTAAAATACATATTTTTATTTGTCCATATAATTACAGTAATGTTTAAATTTAACTTCGATAATGGTTATACACACCTTACTTTGGAATTTTTTTATCTTTTATCCTTCACTCAGTTCAACTATCCTGTCTTGTCACAATTCTAAGCAGCAGTCTTATCTATCCTTGATAAGGAGTGGAAAGATTCTTCACGTTTTGCTCTTAATTTTGCTGTTATCCTCGAATTCATATACAAATTTTAGTTGCTTTTGTGGATTGGCAATTATTATAGCACTTGTTATTCTTTGGTTTTTATACGTTTTGTGAATTGCACAAACCTAAGTGTTCAATTCGTTGTCTAATATTTTAATTTTCATTTCTCAACTAACAGATAGCAGATTTAAAATCATTGAGAGCGGACATTCCCAAGTTTGAGTCTCACTATATTGACAACCTTGTCGATAAAATTAAATAAAAATACATTTAAGATCGTTTTTGATGTTTATTCAATTAGTATATACTCGTGAAGTCAACTTTTACAATGCAGGAAATGAGGATGCATTCTTTGAGAGATCTCCTATCAATTTTGTTGATAAATTTTCCTGTCCCACAATACAATTTCAAGGATTAGATGACCCAGTATGAATGATATCGACATTTTATATTTATGATATTTTTCATTTTCACCTGAACTTTCTCTCCATTCCCCAACTTTTGAAACATAAATTATTGGCTGCTTGTGATTCATATGCTTATGAGTTATGATATCTTTCTGTTAGTGATGATTTCCTACATTGAGAGTTCTGCAAATTTACAGATTGTCCACCCTAGTCGATCACACAAAATCTACCAGGCATTGAAGGACAAAGAGTTGCCAGTTGCTCTTGTGGAATACGAAGGAGAACAACATGGTTTTCGCAAGATATATTACGTTAAATTCACGTTTTATATTCTGGTGGAAGAAACTTGCTGATTAACGTCAATGTAGGCTGAAAACATCAAGTTCACTCTCGAACAACAGATGACGTTCTTTGCTTGTTTGGTTGGACACTTCCAGGTGGCAGATGATATCACTCCGATCAAAATTGATTACCTTGACTGAGGAATGTAGTTTAGAATTTGACTCAAAGCCTTGCCACTGTACATTTTATTGGAACAGTCGTATCTTGCTGTCGAACAGGTCGCAGAGATACAGATCTCATGAGAAGAAGTGCAAAATTCTGTAGATCAGATGTCTGTTGAATTTGAAACTACAAACCTGTGGTGAAGACAGCATTCGAGTTGCAGTGTCGCTGCAGTCTTGGCAATGAAATTTTGAATCATGAGATTGTTCCAGATGGAGAATTACTCTAGTACTTGAAGTCTAGTTACTAGCTTGGTTTTTCCATGCTCCTCGTTTTCGCCCTTTTTATATCGTTATAATGAGTAGCACTTCTAGCTGTTACAGTTCCAATACAAAGAAAACAGATAAGTTCTCTAATCTCCTTGCCTAGTATTCAGTGCTTTACTTTGGTAAGCTAGAGGATTGCTTGCTGCATCAGAATTGCATTTACCCTCTATAACAAGCTTCAGTCTCCAAGGCTGAGTGAGAACACCTCTCTGTCTCCTCGTTTATCTCATCTGGCACTAAAGTTTCATTATAATCTTCTTATAATTTAAATGAAAAATCAAACATTAATTTTATGCATATGTTCACGACTATTATCCATTTATTATTTACACATTTTGTAGGGATTCAAAGTAGCACTTAAAGAAGTCATATGTGACGAGGATTTTAGGGTTCGCACGGGCAAATAGTTACTCATATTGTTGTGCCTGTTTTATAAAATGAATTGGCTTTAGTATTAATGTGGTGTGATCTAAAATTCCCAATTCATAAGTTATAATTCTCTATGTTTGACAATTTATAAATTAGAGAGTTTAGCTCATGTGTATTGTTTATTACCTTGATGTCAAGGTATCACTTTAGAGTTGAGGGAATACGTCTGGTAAGACTTCTTTCGTGCTTGCTTATCCTAAAATTGAGAGTCGTTGAAGGATAGTAGGAATAGCTCAACCTATGCTTGGCTCCTTTCGACCGGTCTCCCATTTACGTTTAGAGGCGCCATTTCTCATAATTAGGTATCGTCATTTAAACAGTCGAATACTTAGTCAAAACCAATGTTGTATGGAAAATGACGAGACTGCCAAACTTTTCATTGGATATACAACTCCTCGTTTTCTTTGTAGAATGAAAATGATTTTTCGAGATTACAAGTGGAGTAAAACATAGTTTGTGATTATTGAGCATGAGACAACGGCTTTGTAATTCTGGCCACACCAGTTTAACTTAATCCGGTTCAAATAAAGTACAGGTATTGATCAGCCGGCACCAAATAACTAAACCCCCTTATCCTTAGTGAATGGCACTTTCTGCCATTATCACTCTCACTCGACAGTGTCACTCACCCATTTACCTTTGGCATTCTCATTCTTCCCTTTCCATTTCTCGATTAATAGTCACTCCTAGAAAGTCAATTTCTCGCCAATACTTTCATTACAAGAAGCGATTTTTGACAACAATGTCTTCAGCCGGAGCACAGGAAAGTAAACTCACTTCGCCCTACGGTTCATGGAAGTCCCCCATCACCGCAGACGTCGTTTCCGGTTCAGAAAAGCGCCTCGGTGGTTTTACAGCGGACCCTCTTGGCCGACTCATTTGGCTCGAATCCCGTCCCACTGAATCGGGGTATACTTTTACAAATGCGTACATAAATACGTTTTAATAAAGACAAAGATTGTTTTAAAAGTGGATGTTCGTTTTCATTAAGTTGAATTTACGTTGTGGGTGTTTTGGAAGACTGGTGCTTGTGGGAATAGTATATGAAGTCCATGATATAACTTTTGTTTTCTTTTTCTGTTTGTTGAATTTGATTATAAGTTTTTGGGGTTTTCAGAAGAACAGTGCTGGTAAGGCAAGCAGAGAAAGAAGGGGGCAAGCCTGTAGATATTACTCCAAAAGATTTTGGAGTGAGGACAGGGGCACAAGAATATGGAGGTGGGGCTTTCAGTATTTCAGGGGATGAAGTAATTTTCTCAAACTATAAGGACCAAAGACTCTATAAGAACTCAACGTCATCTGCAGGTCAATCTTTTACTCTTTTCTCGCCCCTTGAGATAATGTCCAACTACTTTCGGTTACATTTTACTTGGCTTTCAGTTCTTATTCTATTCATAACGTTTCTGTGCTCTATTATTTTAATTGTTCATGCTGTCAATATAAAAAATGAAAAAAATTGTTATTTTGGGGCCGTCTAAAAGAGTTCCTATCTTTTTACTTAGTTTTAATGTTGGTGTAGAATGTGAGAAGCTTTTGAGATCTTATTTATTTGATTCATCCCGGCAGATTCAGTTCCTGTGCCACTTACGCCAGATTATGATGGACCACTTGTGTGCTATGCAGATGGAGTGTTTGACTCTCGATTTAATCGTTATCTAACAGTAAGAGAAGGTAGATTGTCAATATTTATCATCCTTTCCGGGAAGTTGTTTAATTTATTATCTTGTCTAGCATTTATTCTTGTACTTATGGCTGATCTGTTTGCTAGACCGTCGTGAAAGTAGTACAAATCCTACCACAACAATTGTTTCAGTTGATCTCAGTATCAACAATATAGAAGGTAAGTTGGCTTTTGTGAATGTTTCTAGGAGTATTTCCGTAGAACTAGTTTATTTTCTATTTTTTTCTTGATTTTTAATTTTTTTTCTTTAAGGTGGACGTTTGGGATGAGGGGCCTTGGTTTCTAGTGAATGACTGTCTGTTATATTTTCCTATTTATGCTGATAATCAGTCATGATGCAGAACCAAAAATATTAGTTGGGGGCAACGACTTCTATGCTTTTCCTCGGATTGATCCTAAAGGAGAACGAGTGGCCTGGATTGAATGGGGTCATCCCAACATGCCATGGGGCAGATCAGAACTTTGGGTTGGCTACATATCTGAGAATGGGTATGTTGAACTTGTTTTTCTTCTGTTTTCTTGGTGCAGGAGACAGGAAGTGTCACCTTATGCTTTAGCTTTTTTCGTTTTTGATCATTGGAATTTGGCATTTCCCTTGCTAGCATTACTTTGCATGCATCCTTGCTAAGTAGTTTTACCCCCTTTCGTTCTGATTTCATAAGAGAGAGAGAAGTAATATTACCCCCTCCCCCTCCCCCCTCCCTTTCTTTCTGATTTCTGTGATTTCTTAAGAGACTGTAAAGTTCATTGACTGCATTAAGTGTTTTAAACTTTACTTAATATATGCATGCAGAAAATAGAATCCATGTACTGTGTGAGGAAGTCTAAGAGACTCCATAAATTTGGCAAATCTTGTTTTATGCAAATTTTGGGTAACGTTAAATCAATCCAATCGTACTTGAAGCCAAACAAAATATATTAGTTCGAATATCTACTGCAAGTGCATTACAGTTCATTGTTCGATTTATCGGAATATTTAGGTTTGCTGATATTTTGATATTTTACAACCTCTCATATCAAATCATGATCCCTGAAACCCAGCCTTTGGCAATTCTTCCAAATGCTTCTGTTTACTGACTCTCCTTTGTTGCTTATTTTTGTAATATTCTAGTCATTTTGGTTTCCTATGTCAATTACATTTGATAAATCATTCTCTATATTGATATACAGAGTGTAGGTGATAATGTGCAAGGATGTTACTTATCATTTTGGATTTTAATCCCATTCACTCAGTGACCAATTCTTTTGTGCAATTTCAATAGTGACAATTTATATATAAAGAACCCTAAGTATTTTTTGTTCTCTTATTTGAAATGCTTTGTTCCAGGGACATTCAAAACCGGACCTGTATTGCTGGTGGCGATCCATCAATTGTGGAATCCCCAACTGAACCTAAGTGGTCACCTCAAGGTAGGCTTTGGGCTTCTCTACTCAAAACATCACGTGCCTTTTTAACGCTCCTTTTTCTTTTTCAATTTGACCATAAGAAAATCCTTTTGTATGATTATGATTATCTCTTTTACCGTCATAAAAGACTGTAGCTTTCTCATTTAGGTGCACTTTATTGTGATGTAGTCAGTTCAGTCTAGAAAATATTAATGTGCCACCCCACTCCTATCCCCAAGAGAGGAAAATTATAAAAAAGCCACGTTCATAGTCGGGGGCATCTCCTAATCAAGATAAGAAAATCTAATTCTCACCAGTCACCACTTCCACAACCACCAATCTTATGGATAATTTAGCTGATTTACCGGCTTAACAGTATAGCTGCTGAGTGAACAAAAATAGTAACTAAAACGAAGATATTTAAAACTTACACAAGTACTTTGGCATATAAAGGTTTTAGGTTGAGTAGAACCATGACATAATAGATATAAAGCCACTTAATTGGGTCTATGCCTCTTTGTGGGGAAGAAAGTGAGACATAAAAAATAAGAGGTGCTATAAAAACTTATTGGCAGATTAAAGAAAGTGGGTCAGAAAAGAAGCACTGTTTCAAGAAGGTTGCTGATTAGACCGGGAAGATCTGCCTCGACATGAATAGATGAAAGTCTCCTAGTGACAGCCAAGCATGAGTCTGCAATTTGGATAGAATCTGGAAATCTCTTAAACCGTTTTTCTGCTCTGTTTCTTTAATCTTCTTTGTTCTTTTTTGGTTTACATCCTTAGCTTCCCTTGTGTTAATATTTCTTTTCGGTTTTCTGATTTTGTTTTTGTTGGTGTATTGGCTACTCTGTTTTTCTGTCATTCTTTTCTAATTGGGTATTTGTATTCAGGTGATCTGAATTTGTTGGGCATCTGTGTCGTGTTGCTTCCTTGTTCTGTTGAACTTGCGTTAGGTGTTTGTTTTTAACTTCCCATCTTCTGAATGGATGGCCTTTGGCCAAATGGTGTTTATGTTGGCTGGTTCCATTTCTTTTGTTTGGTTGAATATCCTTTGGTTTTAGTTTGCCTCCCTCTCTTTAGACCATCACTGGCCTTTGGCCAGATGGTATTTACATCAGGCGGTACTGTTTCACTTGTTAGGTTGAATAATCACCCGTGTTGATTTTTTTGTCTCCTCTCCGTTCTTACCATTTTTGGCCTCTGTCCAGTTAGCTAAACTACATAGTTGTTAGAACATTCTTCTTTGTTCAAGTAATATTGTTGATCTAAAATATGTTTTCTTTGGTATCAATTTCACTGGAGTAGCTGATTTAATTTTTCATAGATCATCTTTTTTTGTCGTCATCGTGAAATATTTGTTGCGTACTTGCAGTACATTTTAACTAAGACTAATAACTCTGAGTGGCTTGAACTTTTCTGGCACTGATTTGTTATTCTTAATTTGCAGGAGAACTTTTCTTCATCACTGATAGAAAAAGTGGGTTTTGGAATATCTACAAATGGGTACATATTCTTATCATTTGTCAGATACACTTGGTTGAGAAACCCATATTTTTCCAATTTTCTTCACCATTTATCGACTGATACAAATATGCCCTGATGTTTCACTGCAAGGATTTTTCATATCACATTCATTTACATCTCTCTGTAATTAGTGCCAACAAGCTTGACAAACATTAAATGGCAACTTCCAAGATGCTTGTGGCACCTCATCCTTTTCCATCTCTAAGCCAAGGCTATTTTTTGTCTTCTGTTTCGGAAAAGATTTATGCCACGCAACTATTGCTGATAAATATTGATACTAATACCTTCGGCATTGACAATGGTCTCCCATGTTTTAGTTATTAGTTGGAATTTCCTGTCTTATACAAGCACCATGATGAAATAAGTATAAATATAGAAGTCTTTATGTTATCGCAGAAACTTCGTAAATGTTTTATATTGGAATACGTAACATGACATTTTGATTTTGATGCCCTTAACTTTACATTATGTATTTTCTTTCCAGATGCCCTGTTATTCTCTGGCGTACAGGCTTAGTTATGATAAGAAGTTCTCATTTCAGGCTTTGATCAGTATCTTTAATGTATAAAATTGTCTGATATATTACTGAATCTTATTCATATTCATTTTAAAGTCACATATAGGGTTATAGCATATCATGTACTAAAAAGTTAACAAATGTTATTTTGTCATGAGGATCACATGTGACATCCATAAAACCTTAGGCTAACTTGGTCGTAATCATTGCTCCGGCACTGTCGTCGTCGTCATCATCATCATCATCATCTCTCTTGTCTCTCACAAACACGCACATCTTGATCTCGTGTTTTTCCTATAAATTGATCTCAGGTGGAAACTACAAATGAAGTGCTGCCTCTTTACTCCTTGAACGCTGAGTTTGCAAGACCTTTATGGGTTTTTGGCATGAACTCTTACGAGTTTGTTCTGAATCATGGTCAAAAGAACTTGATTGCTTGCAGTTACAGGTGTCTCCAATATAACACTTTCAATTATAAAATATATGTTTCACCGACTTTTTGAAAAATGTCATCGTACAGTGTGTATGTGCTAGACCTAATTTTTATCTAATTCATTTCTTGTTCTTTTGGGTTTTATTGAAATACTTCAATTGTGTGGATAATGGTCTGCAGGAAGAAAGGGAGGTCATATCTTGGAATTTTGGATGTTGCTATGAGCATGATATCGCTGCTTGATATTCCTTTCACAGATATAAATAATATTGTAATAACATTTGCCTCCTCAATGTCTAGAATATTAAGCCCCTGTTTGAGCCCCATTTTTCCCAAAACTCATTTTTCCAAAGCTCATTTTCAACCACATATTCTACCATAAAATAATTTTACACGTAAACCAAAACTTTCCCCTATTTTTAACCACACATTATCCAAAAAAATCATTACTCCAAAATACATTTCCCCCAAAAAATGGGGCTCAAACAGGAGCTATTTCTCTTGTAAATATATTTTCATTTTCTTATGATATTTGTCTAAAAAGATGTGCATAATGCTAATGCAGACGTCTGGGCTTGACTGTCTGTATGTTGAGGGAGCTTCTGCAGTTCTTCCATTGTCAATAGCTAAGGTGCTGAGTTTGTCTTACTGTTTACTAACAGATAGATCATATACTACTTCAATTTCTTGAATATGACAATGCCTGAGCATTTCCTTTTTAATTTATGTTTTCACCTTAGTTCATTCCTCAGCATTTTTTGTTATCTTTGCAGGTGATTTTAGATGATCAGAAGTCAAAAGTGGTTAATTTTAATATAATATGGTCTTCTTCTTCTATTAATTTGGACTACAAACCATACCTGAGTTCACCAGAACTGATAGAGTTCCCTACCAAAGTCCCAGGTGAAAGTGCATATGCATACTTTTATCCCCCAACCAACCCTCGTTACCAAGCCAGTCAGGAAGAAAAACCTCCTCTGCTGTTGAAGAGCCATGGTATTCTTTTCGTTCTTTTCTTCCATCACGATTGGTTTTGTGAGATTTAAGTTTTTATTTGAACTGTTCAGTACTTAATGTGAGAAAAGACTTTTAGACACTCGTACAGTTGTTGCTTCTTTTTTTCCTTGTACCCTATAGTATTGTGAGTAGTGACGAGTGGTTTTTTCCATGTTAATATTCCTGTGGCTACACGAGTATATTTTGAAAGTGAAAAGTTATGGAGTTTTATCTGAAGACTTGCATTCTTGAGGATGAATAAATATCTTTCGGTGGTTCTATATTTCATAGTTCTGGGATTACACTAGGAAGGATTGTCATCTGGATAATTGAATATAACCGCAGTGTAGAAATCTTGAAAGTTAGCAACAGCTTATAACAGAACCTAAATCTGTCTAATAGTCTTCTATGGGGAATTGTTTCTCTCTAATATGAGAATTGCTTTGGCGGGCAAGTCTGATAACAGTGGTTGTGCATTTCTACTAACAGATAGTATTGAATTACACCTGTAAAATTTAGTTACTTGCGTTCTTTTTGTTTGTTTGGGGGCAAAATTGTTCTGCTTGTGCATGTCAACTGTCTTACATCTGAAATGCAAATGGCCATCTATCTTAAATATTTTACTGTTATGGGATTGACTTGTAAATTGGAAGTATATATGTCAAACTCCATGAATATAATAGTCAATGGGACACCCATTTGCTAATGAGATAAATAATCATTGGCATAATACATGATGTTGGAGAGAGTTGATATGAATGACCCTTTAGACAGAAATATATGCTGAATATCTTTAGTAGGCCTATTGTTTTTTGAGCATAACCTGAACAAAATTCTGTTTTATTATATGTACCAGTTGCCTAACTCTAATTATGCAACATGCAGGAGGACCTACTGCTGAGACACGTGGAATTTTTAATCTCAGCATCCAGTATTGGACTAGTCGGGGTTGGGCATTTGTGGATGTTAATTATGGTGGAAGCGCTGGTATATCCGTTGTTAATTTTGGTTTTCCTATTTGCTTGCTGCTCAGTTCTTTTCGCTAAATGTATAGTGTTTAAGTTGAAATCTGAAGGTTATGGTAGAGAATATCGAGATAGGCTACTGGGACGCTGGGGAATTGTTGATGTCAACGACTGTTGCAGTTGTGCGGAGTATTTGGTAATATCCGAATTTCAACTATTTTCCAAATTACAATAAACCTGCTATGATGGTTTTGGTCGTAATAATTTTTTTTGTATTCCAGGTTGATAGCGGAAAAGTTGACAGTGAACGACTATGCATTACTGGAGGTTCTGCTGGTGGATACACAACATTAGCCGCACTTGCATTCAAAGAAATATTCAAAGCTGGAGCTTCCCTGTATGGTGTGAGTATTTGATCAATCACTTACAAATTTCATGTCAAGAGTTTAATATATGCTGCTAGCAATATATTTACCATGGGTATTTTATTGTTCTTCAATCTTGTTTGCATCAATATGGCACTCAGTTTCTTCAAAAAGTGAATAACTCTGTCAAGTTAGTTTTGTCAAAATTGTTTGTGGTAATATTATGGCACTTTGGTTGAAAGAAAACCTGAGGAATAAATTTTTATGTAGGACAATCCTATTGCACATAGGATAGGGATCTATTTTTTGTTGTAGTCGGATTTTATTTTTAGATTAGGACTAATATTCCTCTTAGGTTTTTTGTTACTTATTTTTCTTGAGCTATAATCAAATCACTAAAAATTTTCGAGTTTTTCAACTTTCTTCTTATTTCAAAAATTTAATTCCACTTTTGTACCAAAATTGGTATTAGAGAAGGTTAGCCCTTGGTTGATGGCTACCTATGATGATAGTGATACGAATCCTCGCAATAATGTTCAGAGGATGGTCCAAAACCCGGAACTAGAGATGGATAAATTCGAAGACACTGCTAACAAAAATTTGTAGACTTTGTGTGATATGAATGTTGGCCGCTCCAAGGAGTCCATAACACGATAACATGTGGCTAGAGATTTGCCTTGAGTCCAATCTAGGTCCAAATATTCACATTGTGAAGTCCTAATATGGTGTGGAGATTTTCATTGGTTAAACCATCATATGTGCAATGATGATTTACTCCGACATGAAAAAAATTGTCCATTAAACCATCACATACGGCATAATACGATGTTCTACCTTTGGGTAACAATCTTCTTCGACGCAATAGTAAGTTCCAATGCAACTTAGTCCCTGTTTGATTCCTTTTTGGAGGAAAATGTGTTTTAAATAAGAATATGTAGTTAAAAAGTAGAAAATTTTTGAATTTACGTGTTAAATTATTTTATGGTAGAATGTGTGGTTGAAAATAAGTTTTTAAAAAATGAGTTTTTGAGAAAATG
>CAIGRL010227510.1:0-12785 GCA_903798325.1 Fraxinus xanthoxyloides
GATCTTAAAAATAGCTCTAGCTGATAATTGTAAAGCCGATGCCTTATCTAGACTTGTTTTCATGATAGTTGATCAAGGGCTTCATATCATCATGTAGTCGGGGGAGGAGAGGAATGCTCGAGCCTATTTCACACCATAAATGTACAAACTAGCCCTATAGTCCCCTTGCAGCTCCCCTCCACCGCCTGAGCACAAGCTTGAGCGAGCTACACCTCAAAACTTCTCTGTGTGGATAAGCTCCAGCTGTGCTTCCTCGGCCTCGTTTCTCATCACCTACAAAAAAGGACTTCATTATGATACAACTATTCAAACTAATTCCTCAATGATACACAAACCTAAATGCCTATTTGGTGTAGATTTTTTTTTCAAAATGAATTTTCTGAAAGGTAATATTTTTGAAGAATTCTTTACTAAAAAGTGCGAAAACATTATGGATCCAGTACAAAATTATTTTATTGAAAGAACACGTGGTTAAAATTCGAGGAAAAATAAGAGCTAAGATTTACAATAGACAAAAACAACGCCCATACTAAAGCCCTGCTTGGTACATATATTGTTTACCACATCTTTCATGGATTCCACGACTTTTCAACCACACATTTCAAAAACTTCTATCACAATCTACTAAAAATCTAATTTTAATCCCCATCAAATACCCTGTAAATAACGCTTAGCAAGATCAGCATCAATCAAGTTCATGACCTAAAAAATCTGAGAACATTCTATCGTTGCCTCAAATAAAGTCGTAATACCAACAACCGACCCACGTGGTAGCTGGATGCCACTAACGATGGACACTAGTTCATGATCAAACTAGACTTTTAACAGTCATTCAAATAAACATGGAACGATCATTTTAGAGGGTTCAAGATCAAATGTGTTAAACTTTCAATCTTTTAAATAGATGGATTTATTTCTTGTATTTCAATTTGATTCAATTTATGTATCAGTCGAACTTGATTTTTAGACCAAGCTAGATCATTAGTGCTATTTTTCCCCTCACAACCAAAAATAGAAAGTCAAGAAGATTTATTAAATCGATCACAAAAGATGGACGACATTGTCATATAGGTGATTCCCATTGATCCCACTCCATAGACATCAATCAACCATTCCACTTTACACCCCTCTACCTTGACTTATTTCAGAATGGTCGCCAACTGATTTGGTTCGCATTTTTTAAAATTCGAAAAACTAATTGTTTAGAAACAAGAATTTTATGTATGTTACTATTTGAATTCATGTATAACGTGTAGAATCGAATCGAACCGAACCGAACCGAACCTATTGGATTTGGATTCTACAACAACCAATAAAAGAGGCAAGAGATGATATGTACATCTCTATAGTTAAAAAAAAATGATATAAAAAAAATTGAGTAAGCCCCTGTTTGGTACACATTAAAATTTTCGTTCGCATTCTTCTACTCATTTTCAACCACACATTCTTCAATAAAAACTTTTTCATCACATCAATAACTTTTCTTTCTTTTTCAACCACACATTCTCCACCAATCTATTATTCCAGAATACATTCTTCCAAAATAATATGGCTCAAACATACCCTTATTTTTTCAAATCACATGTACTTGTTTCAAATCAAATTTAAATCTCCCTCCTATTGTAACTTTTTGACAATTAAACGAAATGTGGCTCAAACACATCCTAATATTGCAGGTGAGTAAACCCTCAACCAAGACGGATTGCTTTCCAACCAAAACGGGCAAAAGATTTTGATATAAATGTCCGACTCCGATTATATATTTGCAAGTGTATTACAGCCACAAAAAATAAAGTAAACGATTTGAATGTAGTTCTGAAAATGGGTATATTGGATTTTTAAGCTACTCTTCTAAAAAAAAGTAGTAATCGTCGATTCTATTTGTGAATGAATTGTGTTGGAGTTGAATATATTCTTGTAATGAAAAAGGAAGATTTTTTTTTGGTGGAAGTTCAAGGATTGATTCTATTTATTAGAGAAAAATTATAATATATTTTCATTTTAATATTATAGCTAAATAAAAAAATAGACTCATAAAATTAATCCGAAAACAGATGGTAATCTGATAATAAACTGAAAATATGGAACTAAATTGAAATTCAAACCATTTTTATAGAAAAATTACGGTTTGCGTCTTAATGAATTCGAATGCTTTGCAGAATTGAAGATTTAAGATTGAACGAGAAATCCCAGAAGCTTGGATTACGAAGAATAAATGAATATTTAGCGTCCCATGTTGGTAAATAAACTATGGGAAGACTTAAATGTAAAAAATAATTAGGTAAGCAAATAATGTTATAAATTATACATTTTTTCTTCAGAGGCCCCTTAACATTGGAGGCCCTACGTGTCACGTAGTGAGAATGCTTGGCTCCTCATTCGACACGGTAAGTGCGTTAACAACTGTGTGAGGCCTATTTTACTAATAGTGCGCTAATAATATATGATCATACGCAGGAATTCTCCCTTACATCCTACTCATAGCGTGCGTGTATGCCAGTTGTTCGGGCGTCGGCCTAAGAATGAGGGGAAGGCAGCCTTGAGGCGTTGTACCTTGAGAGCCAAACATGCGATCCATGAAGTTGGTATCAGAGTGGGACCGCTCAGCATGCGGTGTTGTTATGAGACAATGTAGTGTGGTCTTGCGGAAAAAAGATATTGGGTCACGGATCGCGTCGACGAACTGACGGGACACGATGAAGGAAGTTGTGGGCAAGAATGATGAAAAGGGCAATATTATGCATTTGTTTAGGTGCTTTTCAAAAGAGTTTTCGAGAAGTGCACATTGCAGGGCACAATTCGACATGCATTGAGGCACTGAAGTTTGGAGATCGTCCACCCGAGGAACCAATGCTAAGAGGGGCGGAGGGTGAAGGTTGATGTCGGAGACGGTAAGTACGAGTTACTACAGATTAGTGAAGGCTATAGAGTGGTGTCGTTGTTATCCTTGCAACGAGACGAATGCGTATTGACGCGAAACTCATTTCTCGCTACGAGGACGTAAGCGAATTCAAATGGAGGAGAATTGGAGAATGTCACGCAATGAGAATACTTTGCTCCCCATTTGGCACGGCAAACACGCTAACAGCTAGGCGTGATACTTATTTTACCAATAGTGCACTAATGATATATGATCATATGCATGTATTCTCCCTTACATCCCACTCATAGCGTGTGTGTATGCCAATTGTTCGGGCTTACCAGCCTAAGAATGTGGGGAATGCGGTCTTGAGACATTGTACTTCGANGACGCGAAACTCATTTCTCGCTACGAGGACGTAAGCGAATTCAAATGGAGGAGAATTGGAGAATGTCACGCAATGAGAATACTTTGCTCCCCATTTGGCACGGCAAACACGCTAACAGCTAGGCGTGATACTTATTTTACCAATAGTGCACTAATGATATATGATCATATGCATGTATTCTCCCTTACATCCCACTCATAGCGTGTGTGTATGCCAATTGTTCGGGCTTACCAGCCTAAGAATGTGGGGAATGCGGTCTTGAGACATTGTACTTCGAAAGCCAAACATGTGATCCGTGAAACCATGTCATTGCCTTAGTGGCTTTACCCCATGGCCGACTCTGATTCAATTATGTTTTAGTGTCAAATTCTTGAATCAATTATGTTTATAAAAAATAATAAAAATTCATCTTCATGATAAGTAATATTGAGTTGAAAAATTGCAATTACTTTTTAGAAAAAGGAAAAAATTAAATATTTTATCTAAAAAAAAATGCTCCAATCTAATCTAATTAAAAAAAGAAAGTTAGGAAGAGAAACAAATATTTTTAATTAATCAAGGGTGTTCGTGATATTTACTAAAATAGACATCAGACACGAAACGCTGCGTTTCAAGCTGTTTCTGAATGAAAAGTATACCCGGCGAAGATCCGTATACGTTCAGTTTACTCCGATAGTGCAACCAGCCATGGCCGTCCGATCCGCTGCCGCCAAGCAGAAGCCCATGCGGAAGCAAAATTCCACCATTCAAAAACTTCTCGGAAAACCCAAAATTCTATTCCCCGTAGCATTACTTTTTGCGGATGCCGTCCTTGTTGCCCTCATCATCACCTACGTTTCCTGTAAATTCAAAGCCGTCAATATTTTTGAAATTTTTTTTTACTTTTTTCTATTCTAATTTTTCGGTTTGTGTAATTTCAGACACGAAAATTGATTGGGATGCATATATGTCACAGGTGAGAGTAAAAGTTCATTATTCTTACAATCTGAATTATGATTTTAAGTGAATTTTTTTCTTCAAATTATACTTGAGATTAATTTTAAAGGTCAGTGGGTTTCTGGGAGGAGAAAGAGATTACAGCAAATTGAAAGGTGATACAGGGCCTCTCGTTTACCCAGCTGGGTTTCTTTATGTATATTCTTTCTTTCAGTATGTTACTGGTGGCCAGGTCTACCTTGCCCAGGTAATTTTTTTTTTTTTCCCGATATTCTGTTTGTGATTCTTTTTTAGTTTCTTGATGAACATGGACAAAAAAATAAATAAATTAACAGGAACATTTCTGCTAAAACTTATCAATATTTTCACCTATAGAAAAATTCATTAGTTAATCCATGAAATTGGATGCTATTCTCATACAATGTTTTGGGGACATGGAGTTGTGGCCTCAAATTGGTTTAGAAAATTCACACCCATAAGTTTTCTGGTTTTGAATTTGTGATTCGGCCAGTCAGTATTTAATTTACAGAACAGTGTTAGATTTTGGAAAATTTGTTTTTTTTTTCATGTATATGAATGGAGATCTTGAATGGATTAAAGATATGGAGTACTGGGAGAGACTGTAAATTGGTAATTGATAAGTGGGATTTGGATGGAGTATGCTAGCTTAGCCTTTAGCACAATAGCTCTTAATTTGAATGTGAATTTTGCTTATTGACTCTCATTAGCAATTCCTTTGGTCAGTCAGTCCTCCTAGAGAGAACATTTAGTGTTGCAAATCTAACTTGTGACAATTACACAATTAAATGTCATAAAGGCTAGACATATCTTCTGCAATGTCATAAATATTGCTTTTTCCCATATAAGTACTGGTTAGCTCCATGGTTTTAAAACTATTTACGCTTCGAATCCTACCTCATGCCATTTGTGAAGCTTATGCCTCAAACCTGAGCCTCAAGCCAACGAAGGCGTTCCAAAGTTTGCCTTGTATTTTTCTAACATTTATGTTATTTCCTTATGACCTAAAATGATTTGCGGATTCTTTTATTTTTTTCCTACATAAACGGAGGGAAAAAGGAAAGGAGAATACACCACTGCAATTGTGGTATGATGACAAAAAAGTGAAAAGTAACTTGTAATGAGGATGATGACAATGGTGTAAATGATTCCCTTAAAAGGATACATTAGTAGTGATGATATAAGAATTTTTTAACTTGCCTCCACTTTTAATAGTAGACTATAAATTTTTTAGATGATTACTGATTTGAAAACTTGTTATTTTCAATTTTCTCGATCTATTTTATATTTGTTTGCAATTTAGACCTTTAATTTTGTTAATTAATTTTATTATGGATATTTTCAAAAGGGTTATGGTATATTGCAACTATATTTTTGTATTTTTATATTCTATTGAATTCTTTTATTATTTTATATTGAGGCTTATGCCTCGTGTCAAAAATGCCATAGTACCCGATTAAGCCTTCTTAAACATTGGTTTTGCCGTGTCTCTTCCTTTATTCGAATCCATGCAGCTCGCTGAGTAAATTTTCTGTTTCTGGATGTATTTCGAAGAATAACCAAATATTGATGTTCTAGATTTTCCCTCCTTACATTAGTATCCTTACTTGACCAATTAAGCGCGAGAAAGAAATCTCTACAAGGATCCATATAATCAGATCCCAATTAACCATCTTTTCAAGTACTTATCAATTGCTTTGAACATCTTGGATATCTTGTTGATGTTCTCTGGTATCAGTGCAATGTTCACTTAATTTAGTGCACCATATATACATGGTCAGATCTCCCCACCTTTGCCCTTTCTTTTCCATGGTTTGGTCATTATTTTTTTAAAAATAAAAAGGCCATAAAATAATTGAATTATTACATTTCCATTGGAGTCAATACCTTCCCGCTTCAACTGTACTACAGGCTGTCTTCGTGCATTCATTTGTATAATATAAGTGGTGACTCGTGTTCTTCCATCATTGCAGATTTTGTTTGGCTTTCTCTACATCGTGAATCTTGGAATGGTCTTATTCATCTATTTGAAGACTGACGTGGTATGAAACTTTCTTCTCGATTTATGATGTGTTATTTTTGCATTATTTGAAGGAAGCTGTTTGAACTGTTTAAATTAATATTGACCATTTCATCTTTTGATTCCCTTTGTTAGATAGTTTTATAAGTTCAGACATTCAAGCTCTGTTCACTTTTATTCTTTGGTAGCTAATGCCAATTAAACTGCCTTGCAGCTCCCGTGGTGGGCTCTTTCCTTGCTTTCTCTGTCTAAAAGAGTCCACTCAATTTTTGTGCTTCGCTTGTTCAATGACTGTTTTGCAACAACTCTCTTCCATGCTGCACTAATCTCATTTCTTTATCAAAAGTGGCATCTAGGTTTACTTATTTTCAGGTACTGTTTACCGTGTTTCAATTTCTTATTCAGTGGATGGATTTATTTTATGTTTTCTTATTGGTGTCACATTATTGAAACTAAACGTGTTATAGTCATTTGCCTTGTTAGCACAGTGGAGCGGTCTCAGTAAAGATGAATGTGCTCCTTTATGCTCCATCTTTATTACTCCTCATGCTTAAGGTATACTGATTTTGATTGTTCACACTTCAAAGTTTGGATCTGTATTTACATTTTAACCAATCTCTATTTGTTTGCTGGAAAATTTTGAAATGCAGGCTATGGATATTGTTGGGGTGATATCTGCTTTAGCAGGTGCAGCGCTAGTGCAGGTGCTCATTTTTCAATTCTGCTTGATAGCTTGACAATGTTGACATATTGCATAACTACTACACAGGTGTTTTATTGCATCTAACATTGCCATTTTGCATAAAGTTATTACTAATTTCAAATAAATATTTACATGTTGCCTTTTATCATGCAATATCTATTAGTTTAAGACAACCCATTTATATTTCCTTTATTGTTACATTGTCAGGTGAGTAAAAAGCAATTGAAATATTTTTGAGATGGAGGCAGTATCTAATTGAAATCTTCATCTATCCGCCGTGAATGGTTCTGCAGATCGTCTTAGGGCTACCATTCTTGCTGTCGTATCCAATTGCATATATATCAAAAGCATTCGATCTTGGTCGTGTCTTCATTCACTTTTGGTACTTCCATTGACCCATTGAATTTGCTGGATATGTCAAACTTTACGCATTCAATGATTTTACACTTGATTGATTGGCTAGTGGTCATCCGACTTAACCTCTTTCATTTTTTTCTAAAAGTCCATATCTTGTAGTATTAGATGGAATCTAGGCTACGTTCGGGAGCAGGAGTCTTATTAGTTTTGTGATCGTGCCGTGTCTTGTAATTGTGATTGCAATTCCTCTTAAGACTGTTTGACATCTTGGATCAAAACTATAGCTATCTATTGAAAGACAGTGCCAGTGAAGGGTCATATTGGCTTATATATTCGGAATTGGAAAATACCAGTGCATGCTTATACTTCTGAATTAATTGTCAATGCTGGTTTTGCTTTCTTTTATTGTTGACTTTTATAATGTTTAGTTTTTAAGGTGAAAGTTTTAAATTACCAAATATTTAGACCCAATGTGTGGAATTATACAATTAAAAGCAACAAGTCACTTTTTAATTATTTCTAAATAGTTAATTAATCACATCAATTTATCCCATGGTTTGAATGCCACAATCAATAAATAATGCAGTAAATAACTCAAGAAAATCCTTCACATGACTAAAAACTCCGAGACCAAGTCAGTAATTGCCACTATAGACAATAAGAACTTACAGTATGATCCAGCCTAGAAAACTTACTAGACTCGCTGAACTAATTCCTGCAATCTCCAAAACCCGGTGGAACGTTCTTTATTCACACATGCTTCTGATCTTCTGAAATTGTCTCTCTTATGGATCGCCAAAAACACCTTGTTCTTGTACTTTTTCTGTGCTTCTGGTCCAACCTCTCTCAGTTTTGAGCAACCTCTGAAAGTTATTGAGAAAGTACATTCCTAGGTATATTTAGAAAGTGGGTGTCTTAGATTATATGATTTTGATTTTTTTCCAACTTGTGGTTGATTGATCTCAAGATGGAGAATTGTTAATTGATCTCCAAAGGATGTTAAGAAGGTAGAAAATATTGACCAACAATCCACAAATACGTAATGAGCATTGGGTATTTATTATAGAAAGTATTTGAGTAGTATAGGATATATAAACTCTTGAAATTCACTAACTAGTTTTTCTTGAAAACACTGTCGCTCGAGCGCTAGGCTGTGATAGGCGAGCGACGGTCGGGTGGCAATATTTCTGTTTTGGATGCTCAAGCATTAGCTTGGCGGCAGGCTAACATAATTTCGACGACTCTTTCTCCATATTTCATACTCAAACCTAAAGACTCCTAGTTCATCTATACATCACCCCAAAAGACTTCTTAACTTTTACAACCTTAATAGCATCTATGTCCTTACTCTCTTTTGTAGCCGTGATTTTAGGCCTAAATCTCTCAGGTAAGGATCTAAGGATTTTTCTGACAATCTTAGGTTAAGGAATTCTCTCACTTCGGTTGAAACTAGAATTAACTATGTTATTCAAGATAACATAGAAGTCATCGAATCTCATAATCCTTCATCCTAATCTTTTCAAACCTATTGGTCAACATCTATAACGTAGAATTCTTAACACGAGTTTTCTCATATGTGGTCTGGAAAATATCCAAACTTCTTTAGCAACCTCAGACATAGACACACGCCTAAATTCTTCTGGTGAGAGCTATAAACAAAGCATGTAAAGCCTTACTATTCCAATTACACATCAAAATTAGTCTTTGATCAATTAGCTATAGGAGTGAAGGAGACAATATCATTAACAGTGCTAGAAGGGGCAATCCAACCATTTACTACGCTCAACCAAACATGCTTATCCATTGATTTCAAGAAGACACTCATTCTAACTTTCCAATAGGCGTAGTTACTGCCATCAAAATATTAGCAGGACAGATAATAATTAACTACTCATCTAGAAAACTAGGGCTAGGAATCGAATTTGGGCTCTAATACAACTTGAAAGTTTTAAATTATTGAATTTTTATATCTAACGTGCGGAATTATACAATTAAAAGAAACTAGTCACTTCTTAATTGTTTTAAGATAGTTAATCAATCACGTCAATTTATCATGGAAAATGCTAAGTGAACATAGGGAGGCACATAAGTGACACCCTTATGTGCCCCCTATATTCATATAGCATAGCCCATTTATCATATGTTTGAATGCACTAAATAATATAAGATTTGTTGACGGAGAAAACCCTTCACAAGATTAAAAACTCTAGGACACAATAAGAATTTACGGTATGATTTAGCCTAAAAACCCAACTAGACTCGCTGATCTAATTCTTGGAATCTGGAATGTGCTTCACTTACACCTGCTCCCGATTTTTTGGAATTGTCTATCCCCTATGGATCATCAAAAACATGTTCTTGTATTCTTCTCGTGCTTCTTGTCCAACCTTCCTCGATTTTCAGCAACCTTTGAAAGCTATTGAAAAACTACATTTCTGAGTATATTTAGGAAGTTGGTGTTTTGAATTATATGATTTTGATGTTTTTCCCAACTTTTGGTTGATTGATCTCTAGATATAGAATTGTTAGTTGATCTCTAAAGGATGTTATGAAGGTAAAAAATAATGATCAATCACCCAGAAAAAATAATGGGCATTTGGTATTTATAATAAGTATTTGAGTAATATAGGATAGATGACTCTTGAAAATCGCGAACTAGGGTTTATCGAAAAATACCGTCGCTCGAGCGACAGTCGAACGACAATGTTTCTGTTTTGGATGCTTAAGTATCAATATAATTTCGGTGACTCTTTCTCCATATTCTATACTCGAACTCAAAGACTCTTATTTCATCTGTACATCACCCCAAAAGATTCTTTGACTTTTACAACTCTTTTATAATAATCCTTTTATCTAACAAATTGCCAATACAACTTAAAACCTAACATAAGTTATTAAAGAGATTGAGAAAAAGTTGTTTCAAGATTTGACATGCCAAGTAACAGAATCTATCCACCTACAATATCCAATCAAGGACTTGTGCTGGAATACACGCATTTTCGCTTGTTCTGAACATCTAAGCAAGCCTCTAGTTTTCTGTAGCATCGCGAGCCAGGTGGCTATAAAAAACTCTTTTAGAGGACTGCATGAATTAGAAAGAACTGTGTTTGTTCATCCTTTCCCTACACCTAGAATTTTCGTTTATAGAAGAACCGACTTCCCATTCTCCGCTCCTAAAGAGTGATGTTTGGAGGAATAAAATATGAAGATCTGATATGTAACGTTGGCTGGTTACATTTTGAATGGACTTCTGGTTTCAGTTATATGTGGTACTTTTAGATTTATATATATAGCTCTTTTATTTTAAGAATGCATTTTCAACTTACATTGATCGTCCTAATACAATTAAGGCTGACGAAGAAATAAATTTGATTGTGATTACAGGTCTGTTAATTTTAAATTTGTTCCAGAACCAGTTTTTGTATCAAGAGGATTTGCGCTTTTCTTATTGGCGGCTCATCTTAGTCTGCTTACAGTTTTTGCCCATTATAGATGGTGCCGGTGAGTATTATATGAACTGTTGCTAGTTATCTATGACGCGAGCTTGGCAATATATATTGTTCTAATTGTTTATACGACTTCAATTCTAAGTTTCTTTTGTCGATAGGCCCCTGGTGTTTTCTTTAAGTCATCATTTGATTTTATTCTGTCTTTTCTTATTTGTCCAACTTATGCAGGCACGAAGGAGGGCTGTTCTCTCTCTTGCATTCTAGAATTATTCAAATGAAGCTTAGAACTTTTCCTCTTAAACAGTTCAACAGTCATGACTCGAATTTACGATTTATTAGAATGGAGCGTAAGTAATGGATTCCTCCTTGCAGGTTAAATCTTCTAATCTCTTTTCATGGTTATATATTTGCATGTCAAACATTGGTTTACTTGATTCAGACATTGCGACGACTATGTTTGTTGGGAACTTCATTGGAATTGTATGTGCTCGATCCCTGCACTATCAGTTCTATTCTTGGTGAGTCTTGCAAGACAGTTCTGTTTTACCTCTTGGGTTTATCTAGTTGCGTAGGAAGGGACAAGGATTAATATTTTAATGATCATATCGTCAGAATGTTTAGTTGCACATTTTCTCTTAAGTAGAAATTCAAAAGCCATTAGAATTTTAATATTCTTATGGCAAGAACCACTTCAAATTATTTCCCAAACTTCCATTCTTACATGCCACCTTACATGCCACCTTTACAAGGCCTCCATTGCCCTTTCACCTGCCCTAGCTGGCCGGAAACTAACAAGATTTGCACATTGCATTTTTTTGGGGATGATGAGCATGTTTGGTTACGCTTAAAATATGAACTTTTTTACTTGAGAGAGAAAAAAGGTTATCACATCCATGTTAAGAAAAAACAATTTTTTTAAAGCTTGCTCTAAATGACTGGGGGATATTATAAACAGAGGGCGAAATGTATCGATGGTAGGTATCACATATCCATGGTCCAATGTAATCATGATGTCTGTTGCTTAGCATTATGCTTATCCAATTTTTTAAATACTATCATTTATAGTTGAAGCATTTTATGCAGGTATTTCTATAGTTTACCCTATTTATTGTGGAGAACACCTTTTCCTACATGGCTACGGTATGCTGCTCGATAATGTAACTCGTGGTTTTGCTTTACTTGTGCCCTTGGTGTTTTCCGTGAGAAATTAAGTAGTCGATCTTTTCTGCAGTTTAATTTTGTTTGCGACAGTCGAGTGTTGCTGGAATATCTATCCCTCAAATAATTATTCATCAGCGCTGCTGCTCGGGGTTCACTTGATTATACTAGGAGGTCTCTGGAATGCTTCGCCTGAATATCCATATGAGCATGATACGAATTATATGTCTTCAAATTCCAAGAAGAAGAAAGGCAACTGAATTACTAGTTTTGTAAGCTGTTTATTCAAAATCTTGTGTACCAAGTTAAACCTGTCCCTGGATATGAACTAGTACGAAGAGAGGTACACTTATTAGGTCAGCTCAGTGAAAAGAAACCAATTTCTTCTAAGGTATGTGTTCCTGAGGTACGTTTGTTATGCTGGACTGGATGGGATTTGACGGGATAATGAACAAGATACAAAATTAAAAATGCTATTGAAGTTCTAGAAATACGCAATGGGTTGCCTATGATTTCAAGAATTGCCCTAATGGTGGAAAAATTAACCATTGCAGTGTAGAATAAAGAAGCTGCAGTGCCATGGTTGTCTATGTTTGCAACTTGAATATTATTGTCTTCCCGGTCGAGTTTAGCCTTGCGATATGACAAAATTGCCCTTACACTTTTTTAGTTCGAGATAGAATATAATGTCCTTGTATAACTCAAGTCTTGAGCTGAGATTCTCGCATCAATATTAGATTCTCTCTCATTGCTCTTGCTCACGATGAAGCAATAACGATAATATTCTTTTAGAGACGAGTTGCCCGAAAAAATGAACCAAGGAAGACTAAACACTTTTTCTACCAAGAGCAAGAAACATGTTTTGGTCCGAATTGGACAGAAAAAAAAAAAAAAAA
>CAIGRL010227513.1:0-13634 GCA_903798325.1 Fraxinus xanthoxyloides
TTCCAACAATTCAAGTTTTTTAAGTGGCTCAAATTTGGCTTAATTTCTCATTCACCAAATAACGAATTTTCGATACACATTTCCAACAGTATAAACCTTATAATGCATAAAATCCAAATTACCGTCAAGGGTGGAGCCAGAAAGATATGTTAGGGTGTGCTTAAACTTAATTTTTTCCGATGAACTCATACCATAAAAGATGTTCTATACCACATTAGATTTTATTTAAAAGGTTAAATTAATGACGCTCATAATATCGTGGGTCAGAATATGTTTTTGGACACTCGTAACAAAGTTAACAAATATATTTTTAACTATAAATTAAAGAGCGTACTACTTATTTTGATAATAACATCCATTTCATGGTCGAAATAAATAAATTTTTAACTCACGAGTATAAGTAAGTAATATATGAAAAAATACATTAGAAAAAATTTAATTACTTTTAAGCTTAGTCAAACATGTGACATTTTATACTGTTCAAATAAATAATTTATCTTTAATAACAAAAATTATTTATTATATAATAAACTAATTTGATTATAAGTGAACTCTTTAAACTTAGTTATATATATGTGTGAAATAAAATACCTAATTTGATAATGATTTATTTGTGTATCATGAATATGAATAAAATAAATATGTAATTGTTGTAGAGTATTAAACTAAATTTGAATAATTGAACATTGGGCTTGGGTTGAGAATGAAGTTAGTTGGGCTAAAATTAATTTTTGGGCTGGGCTAAATTTTAATTCTTTTTTCATTTTCACCATGAATTTGGACTAAGTTTTTCATTTTTTACAAGCCAGTTTGCTTCTGAGCTGGCATCCCTCTCCATCCGCCTCTGCTACTGTCTGCCGTTTACAATAACTGTATATTGCAATCAAATGCATGAAGCGTCTATAATGGTCAATGAAAAGGATTCCCCTTTGCTACTAAGATTAGGCGTAATGAATTCCATACAAAATCAACAATTCAATCAACTGTGCACATGATGAGAATTTGATTCCACAATATGATCTGGAGGGTACATAATTGTAAATGTCGCACAAGATGTGTTGCATTATTAATGATGATGAGGACTACGAATACATAAACTGTCAAAGAGTTGCTGATACTTTGAGCCTTCTGAAGCACTATCTATTAATGATGGATTGCCAGTAGCTAGTTTTCTTTTCTGGTGGTTCTGAACTCTGAAAAGAATCAAGTTCAATTGATTTTGAGAGCTGAAAGTTTCTTAAGAGCCTTGCACTTTCCCTATTCATTTATTCTGCTGAACTTATTGGGAAAAAGCAGCGATAGGAAATTGTAAGAAGTGAATGAAAATGTAACCCTAAATGGGGTTGTATGGTTGAGTATCCAATCTTGATTTGAATTTTTTAACTTGTACATATTCTTCTCTGAAATGTTGTCTTAGTTTAGCTTCTAATGACAATTATATCAAACTTTAGCTACTGGTGAAGACATCATGGAAACACAGGATAATATAACTACTGGAGGGGAGGAGTTGTCCGAAGACATCGAAAGAGGAGAGGAAACCTCAACCAAGGTAACCCACAATGTTGTTTTTGTTACTTCTGAAGCAGCTCCATATTCCAAGACAGGAGGCTTGGGAGATGTCTGTGGCTCTTTACCTGCGGCACTGGCTGCACGAGGACATCGTGTAATGGTTGTCTCCCCTAGATATTTGGATGGAGGACCATCAGACAAGAAGTTTGCCAATGCCGTTGAAGTTGATCAGCAGAGTAAGATTTACTGCTTTGGTGGCGTGCAGGAGGTTAAGTTCTTCCATGAATACAGGGCAGGTGTTGATTGGGTAAGAGTCTTTCTGGCAAGATGTCGCTAAATACTTAAATAAAGATATCTTGTTTTCTTTAATTTTGTTGTCATTTTCTTTTTCTCTGCCCCTTTAGTTACTTCTTCTACTGTTAGGTCTTTGTTGACCACCCTTCATACCAACGACCCGGAACTCCATATGGTGATATTTTTGGTGCTTTTGGTGATAATCAGGTATATGCTTCCCTCATTATTATAGAGTTGAGCTTGAGGAGCAAATTAGCATGTCATTAGTTTAGATTGGTACATGCTGATCTTTCTTTGGTTGAACAGTTTCGGTTCAACTTGCTTTGTCATGCAGCCTGTGAAGCTCCCCTAGTGCTTCCATTGGGAGGGTTCACTTATGGAGAAAAGTGTGTCTTTCTTGCAAATGATTGGCATGCTGCCCTTGTTCCAATGTATGTGAAATAAATTCTTTTATATTATAAACTGCTCCAGCTTCATAAATAATTCGTTCTATTTCATCAGTCATTGCTTTAGTTCTCTTTCATCAGTCATAGCCAGTCTAAAGCACGTGCTTCAATTGGCAAGCAATTTCAAGATTTTATTTTCAGTCACAATGCTCACCTTAGATGTAATTCCTTGCACTCATGATGCAATACATGCACCATTGAACTTGATTAGTACATGGTATTAGTCAGTCTGTCTTAATTCTCCTTCCACCCCCCTTCATCTGCACATGTTTAAAGGAATTTCTCATTCTATACATTATTAATCTGTTAAAGCTTGAAATTCATTGACACATTTAGGCTTGTCGTTTTAATATCATTGCTGGACTCAAGGTCATCTCATCAGCGAATTAATCTCTTCCTTTTCCTCTCATGACAATTTATCCTTTTCCATTAACTGCATATTCTGGTTACGCTCACTATTTAGCGCACTAGTATCTTCTTATGTTGACAGCCATTGGTCCCTATGTTTAGACCTAATGATGACAGCAACGTTGTGGAAAAATCTTGGGCTTTTTAACCAGCACACATTTTACCATGTTATTTATTGATTTATCATGTTGGTAAGATTGTGAACCTGTTCCATGATTTCAGACTCTTGGCAGCCAAGTATCGTCCATATGGCGTTTATAAGGATGCTCGAAGTATTGTTGTAATACATAATCTTGCACATCAGGTAGATTTTTCATATTTGTTTTTTCATCATTTTATTTGGGGTCATTGTGTTGGAAAAGGTGTAATGTGCTAATATCAGTATTGAATTATAAAAAACCTGCTAAAAATGGTAACTGTAGGACCTTTCTAACTGTTCGTCTTTTGTTGCCACTACCTCTGTAGGCCACTTTAGATAATCAAATATAACGTTTTCCTCAACTTAAAGTCAGGCATGTGTCCATATGGCTCAAATTAGCATAACTTAGTGTTTCTTGCGTTCTAAAGGTGGACATAATGCTTTATAACCTATATGCAATGCCTCTTTGAGTTTGCTCCATTACGTCACACTTCACGATATCATATAGATTTTGATTTTCTGAAGACACTGAGTAGTGGTGTGTGGTTCCTTTTTGTTTAAGGGAGTGGAACCTGCAGCAACATACAAGTATTTGGGATTGCCTCCTGAATGGTACAAGGCACTGGAGTGGGTATTTCCCACGTGGGCAAGGACACATGCTCTTGATACTGGTGAAGCTGTTAATGTTTTGAAAGGAGCAATTGTTACTGCAGACAGGATACTGACAGTTAGCCAGGTACTATTACATAAATTTTGTGCTCGGCAAGTATGTTTAATTGTATGGAAATATGAGGATTTATCTGGTTACCTTCAAGGATTATTAGCCACACAATTCAGCTGTTGTTGGATGCCTTTGAGAATGTTTATCTATTTATTTAAATTTTTTTGGGGGTGGTAGTGGTGGTGCTGTGGCTGTGCAATTAAGCCTAGGTTTGGCTCGTCTTTATAAACATTCAAGTCACTTTTTTTCCACATAGGACCCAAAACACCTGTCCACCACTCATTTCTTTCTATTTATAATAAATCGTTTATAAACATTTTCCAAATATGCTTCAAGTACCAAATGAATTAATTTATTTTCCATTTGTCTCTATTAGTCATCAACTCTCATGTTTTCATCTGCTGCTGGTGTCCTGTCCGACACGTTAATGGACGGCACTCACCTGCATTAATAACACAAAAAGGACGAATGACAAAAAGAGGAAATATTCGGCTGTTAACATGGACACACAAAATTATCACAGTGGAAAAAATATAACATTTTTTTACTACATACTGTAATTAATTGGCACATGTTCATTTGCTTATTTCCTTTTCTGATGGCAGGGTTATTCTTGGGAAATAACGACTCCTGAAGGTGGATACGGTTTACATGAGCTGTTGAGTAGTCGAAAGGCAGTTCTTAATGGTATGACTAGTGTCTATACTCTGGATCTGAAATATATTGGAGTATTGTAATGTAGAACATAAGGGTGTCATTTGTACTCCTGTACATCATAGAAAACCTGTATTTTATGTCCATAGCTCAAATACAGACCTGGTTATGCAGGAATCACCAATGGAATTGATGTCAATGAATGGAACCCATCTTCGGATGAGCACATTGCTTCCCACTACTCTGTCCATGACCTTTCTGGGAAGGTAGACAATTTCATGTTCCTAACTATTAGTCTGCAAATCCGCTTGCTTGTAACTACCTGCTCTGCACCTAAATCTTAAGATAGTATAGGTTCATAACAACTGACTAAATATCCTGGAAAGAAAATGGGCAAAATGGATCCATAAATTCAACTTCAATTATCTAAACATCTAGTTACAAGTTATTTACTTATAGCTGCTCATTGGTACAGGTTCAGTGCAAGATTGCATTGCAAAAGGAATTGGGTCTACCAATACGACCAGAATGCCCTTTGGTGAGACTGCATACTGATTTTGCTTTGAATAAATAGTATATCTTCTATTTCTTCTGGAATTCTGGTAAAAATTTGGCATTTTCAGATTGGGTTTATTGGGAGACTGGACTACCAGAAAGGTGTAGACATTATTCTTTCAGCAATTCCAGAACTTATGCAAGAAGATGTCCAATTTGTATGTCTTATTTTCCTTTTCTTTGCCTATTTATGGTGTGACTGTATGTCTCCTATAGTGCTATATAAGTGGTATTTTATGGAGATTTCTTATGGGACTTCTATGAAGTTCCACCCCCACAACCCTACCCACATTTAACTGAATTATGATTATGTATCTGCGTCAGATAATGCTTGGATCCGGGGAGAAACAATATGAAGACTGGATGCGAAACTTGGAGTCAGTCTACAAAGAAAAATTTCGGGGTTGGGTTGGGTTTAATGTTCCCGTTTCTCATAGGATAACAGCAGGGTAACTAAATATTTAAACCCTGGATCTCAATTGTTCCAGTTACTTTTTAACAGCTACAGCTTAATGATTCAAATAATTTTGCAGCTGTGATATATTAGTGATGCCTTCACGATTTGAACCATGCGGTCTAAACCAGTTGTACGCAATGAGATATGGCACCATTCCTGTTGTCCACAGCACCGGGGGACTTAGAGTGAGTTCACTTATCTAGATCTGGAGAATCTATGCGAAATATATACAATAATGTACTAATACATGGTCTACATTGGGTCAGGACACTGTAAAAAATTTCAATCCATATTCCGAGGAACCCAGTGGGGAAGGTACAGGGTACGCATCTCTCCTTGAGCATTTCCTGCTGATAATTCATTGTAGTTTTGACATGCATCCCTTGCTAAACCTCGGAAGCTCATGACATTGTACCACGTAGTGATATTCCATCAATTATCGAACGCATAGCATTCTCCTCCATCTAGTTGCATACTTGATCTCGATACTAGATGATGATACATGGCATGATCAATATTGCATCAATTTTAATTGAGTATAATAACAAGTAAAGCCTGAAAGACTGAGGCGGCATCGGGAAATTAACTTGTTTATCGTTCTTAATTCTTTATGATGTGGATGTCGAGTTAATCACTGTTCTAAAATTAAGCAACTTAAGCATATAAGATAAATACAGGTCATGTGGGGGTGGTTAGTGTCCATATATGAGGTAGTTCTTGTACATCTCATTCCTGCTCAAATGGGCTCTTAAAAATATATTAAAATGTTCATGTGATTCTGAAAGGAGGAAATCAACTTTTCTTCACCTGTAGAGAAACAGAATGGTCTAATGCTTCTGTCATTTTTTTTCCCCTTGCCATGCTTGTACATCTATATGAGCTAATTCTGATATCTTGCACTGCCCAACAGGTGGACATTTACTCCTCTATCAGGAGAGAATTTGATCGACGTAAGTTCTTTAATCATGCATTTATCTTGTTAAATAATGACATCGTTAATAGTTTGTGCATATACGTGCTTTGCTCCGTATGTCCTTGTATATATTGAACCATGATAATGACCAGGTGCAGGCTAAATTCTCTGATTGGTTGAGCTACATAACTCGAGTCTTTTCTCCAATTATACAAACCTTTATTTGCACAAACCAAGACCGCTCCCTTCCTTTGCAAACCCTAAATGTGGGATGAAAAGAAAATAGTTAAAATAGGGACGGACCCATTGAAGATTTAATCTATGGATGTCGAACTATAAAGGCCAGGCTGGCATAACGGTTCAGATTCTAACAGTTGTTTAGTATCTTCATTTCTATTTCTTGAATGGATTCTCAACCCAAAATTCATTAAAACGTGTCAAAATTGGAATCTAATAACTTCACAAGTGCGACCGCCAAACAACAAAACAAGGCCTCTGAACTGGAAGTTTAGTAATTAAAAGTTTTGATTGAGATAATTTGCTAATAATTTTTGGCCATCTTCCTCGGAGCACTTTCAGATGATAATCCTATTAAGCTATCAGTGCAACGTGCTTTGTGGTTTCTATAAGCTGATAGATCTATTAATAGTCACATGGTCTTTTGCACAGAATAATCTTTTACAGTTGTAGATTAACTGATTTCTAGCAAAATCACTGCTTATGAATGTTTGCAGGCACTAAAATTAGCTATCGGGACTTACATAGAACACAGCTCTTCTTGGGAAGGATTGATGAAACGAGGAATGGAGAGAGAGTCTTCATGGGATAAAGCAGCAATTCAATACGAGCAGGTTTTTGAATGGGCATTCACCGATCCTCCTTATGCTGGCTGAATTGACAGGAATGACTAGTAGCCGTAGAAAGTTGACAAGATCTCATGATCATGCTTTTGGCCCGATGACATCATTGGTGATTGTCGATAATCTTTCTTTTTACACCGCAAGTTATGCCTGCATTAAATGGAGAATCCTGATTTAGAGACAAGGTGACTAACATTGCATTGTTCAAATGTTCGTTGTTTGTCTATACACGAGATAACTTATTTGAGGCAATGCCAGGTTTTGATCGTTAGTGCTTTGCTGTGAGAATCTGAAAACGAGATGGTTTTCTTTGTTCACTGGACAAGACAAATTAAACCAAGGAAATAAGGTCTGATAGTTAGGAAAACAAAACAAAGATTTAATTGTTGTACGATTTTTTTGCTTATCGTGCCTTGTGAAATTTGTTCCTGCTGGCTTTTCTACTTGTTGAGTTGTGTACCTTTTGATTTGCTAGGCAGTATACTCTCCTCTTTTTGAATTTTTAGAACACGATTCCAGGCTTTACCTATTTATTAAATTATGTATTAACGTTTGAGGGAGGACCCACATGAGACTCTTGAAGAAGCAACTAGGCATTTGTCCCACATCGATGTTTGATCGAAAGTTTGTGGGGAATTTAGATTATAAAAACGAGGGATGTGCACTATTATATCTATCTTTGCGCTTGGGGCAATGACGCAGCTAGTGAGGTTCTAACCGAGGCGCGTCTATTGCTGGTTGAAAACTATTTCCAAACCCCCTCTTCGGCCCTGGTTTGCCCAGGGCTGTCGAGAATTTTTGGATGGGCTCCATACTGGGTAGAGCCCAACAATTCCAGTCTAAGACTTTTCGTATTGGGCCTTTCCATTGTAAGTACTTAACTGATTTAGAGTCAGGAAATGACATTTCGTAAATTATTATTAATTTTTTAAAAGGTAAGGAACATCATTATTATTTATTATATATGAAAGAAATAAGGGTAAGTTTGATAGCATTCAATTCCGTGGAAAATGGAAATTTTTTTTCATTTGATAGGCTTTTGAAAAATGGAAATTTTTTTTTACTTTCGATATGTTTGATAGGCTTTTTTTTTTAATAGGGAATTGGAATTTCCATTTTGCTTCACACGTTCACATTTTCCTCCAAATCCTTGAATTCATTTTATCACCTTTTTAGGTGGGAAAATGGTTTTCCAGGTAATCTGCCATTTTTTTTTTTTTAGCAATAACAAAAGATTCTATCAACCATTGTAAAAAAAATTTCAAAACAAAGTCGAACGAATAGTATTCGGTATGATAATTTTTTCTAATTTTTAAATTTTTTCTTACTTTTTGGTAATTTGAACAAATTCTAGACGCAATGTTAGAAAAAATATCACTTTAATGGACAATTTTCATGAAAAATAATGTTAAACGGACACAAAATTTTCAACATTTTTCAAGTGGAAAATTACATTAATCAAACACAATTAATTACAATTTTCAGTAAAACAATTTCTAGGCAATTCAATTCCCTAGTATTCATTTTCTTTCCATTTTTGCAATCAAACAGACCCTAAAAGAAATGTATGTATTATTTTCTTTTAATCCTCAACTAATTCTATGATAATGGAAGGGGTTCAATGTTATGTTTTAATATTAAGCCCCTGTTTGGTCCACATTAAATTTTTCATTTTCATTCTTCTACTCATTTTCAACCACACATTCTTCAATAAAATAATATTTTCTATCACATCAATAACTTTTCCTTTTTTTTTCAATCACTAATTCTAATGATAATGGAAGGGGTTCAATGTTATGTTTTAATATTAAGCCCCTGTTTGGTCCACATTAAATTTTTCATTTTCATTCTTCTACTCATTTCAACCACACATTCTTCAATAAAATAATATTTTCCATCATATCCATAACTTTTCCTTTTTTTTCAACCACACATTTCCAAAATACATTCTTCCAAAATAATATCCATCAAACACACTCTAAGATAAAAATTGGTCAATCTGTTTGATTGAAATCTTATTATAGGTTCCCTACCCCAAGTATGGTTCCGTGACTATGTTTACTATATCATCCCGACTTGATATCTAAGGATGACGCTTCAATATAAGATCATGTTTCAAAATTGACCTTACTAATCATAGGTCAACCATGACCTTTCAAGCGCATCAACCTTTGAGGTCACCTTGCACGTCTTCCGCAAGAATGTTATACGGTCAACCTCTAGCTAGAGGTGCCTTAGGAATGACCTACAGTTCATTGCAATGTATGACCTCGAGTGTTACATTGAACTCACTATAGGTCCACCTAGTTACCTAACACTTTCGAGAGAGAGCAAATAACCTACCCTGGTAGGTGACCTCGACCTTGTAGGTGATTAACAATAATCTTGGTAAGGGGCTCCAACCTTTATAGACCTACATGCTTGTTAGGGGATCTCGACACTTGTAGACCTACAGCCTTGAGAGAGGCCCCTGTCCTCGATATACCTACATCTGTGGTAGGGACCTGACTCTATAAACTTGGCCACCTACGAAGTCATAGAGCAAGGCCCACTACTCATAAAAAGAAGATTAATCATATTACAATTCATACATACAATTTTACTTGGACGATTTTACCTTATTTACATCCTCCCTCCATCTTCATCTTCAAGACGACTTTTTCCTTCTTTTAGGTTGATGAGGGAAGGCTCCCCATAAGGCTAGCAGGAAAGAGCTAGCCGAGAAAGAAGAGGGGGAGATTAGCAATGGGCTCTCCACCTCTAGGAAGGATTTGGTATCTAAACCTTGCTAGCATCTTACAAGTTGTTGGAAGTTGACTACCAGCTTGACTATAGATGTTCATCTAGCTATCCAAGAAGTCCAAGGTGCATAAATCTACTTTTCGATAAAAGCTATCCCATTTCATGTCCCGTTCCCAATTGAGGCTAGCAACTTTGCTCAGCATATCCAGCCATGTGCTCACCACTATCCTTATTTGATTGCACTCATCTCAATCTTCCTAAGTTCTTTAGGATCCTTGGTTCTTTAGATCATGAATAATCCACGTGTATCCTAATCTTTCAAGGATTACACCACATACTAATAGGATGTTTTGAGTTTTTAGGGTGCTATAGAGGAAGTTTCGCTAGTCTCAAACTTCAGCTCAAGGGGAGCTCGTCGTTGCGGTTATTAACTATCACTCGAGACCTAAATATATATATTTATAAGCCTATGTTTAGGAAGAACTTATAGATAATTCAATTTTTAAATTTATAAAAATAAATGTTGGATAAGTGAATAATATTTGTGGATTCATTAAAATATGTAGTCAAAAATGAAATTGACCATTTATAATGATAAATTTTGCCAAACGAAACCTAAAATATTAATATCGTTAATTAATTATTGAAAGAAAACAAAAGGAGATAAGTCATATTTGGATATAATGGTGGAGATTTTTTATTATTTTGAGTCTCTTTAACTGTCAATTCTCCCTCTTCCCCTCTCTCTCTCTCTGTCTCTCCAGACTCTCCTCCATGGCTGAAGGCACATCTTCCAAACCCTAAAAAATTCATCAAATCTATGCGTTTTTAACATTATCCTATATATGAGATACACTATATCTAAATACAGTTTTTTTAATGATACCACGACCTATTTGTTGTATTGCTCATAGAGAGACGGAGAAGAAGAATAGAATTTTCTGGGTCGGGTATTGATAAGATTTCTGTATGCGGATTTGATGATGGTTCCTGATCCGGATCTGGTACACTATGCCTGCATTGCAAGGGGGACTACGGTCCTCGCTGAATTCAATTCCAGGGATGAAAGCCTCGGCTCAATCGCTGCAAAATGCCTGGAGAAAACGCCACCGTTTCATTCCACCTTCACTCACACCGTTAGGCGCCAAACCTACACCTTCCTGATCCACGATCCTTTTGCTTATTTCGCGATTTTTGATGAAAATATGGAGAATTTTGAGGGGTTCGCATTTCTGAGGAGCGTGAAGGAAGCTTTTGATGTGGTTTATAGTGGGGATTTGGGGAAAAGGAAATTGGAACGTTTGACTTCCCATTGTTTTCAGGGTGAATTTAATCCGGTTTTTCATCAATTGGTGGGTCCTGGGCCAGAAATGGACAGCCCGGTTTCACCGGTCGGACGGCGATTAGTGGAAAGCGGGGTTCTATGTTCCGATTCAGGTTCTCTGAGGGGAAGATCAAATGGGGATTTTGGAAAGAGCTTGAAGAAGAAGAGGCTATTTGGTGAATTCAGAACGGGTGGTGGCAGAGGGGTAAAGGGGAGACGAGATTTCGAGAAGAAGCTCAATAAGGACGACGATGATCATGATGGAGGAGACGAAATCGGATTGAGCCGGGAATATTCACTTGTAATGCACAAAAATGGGCTGTGCTCTGGAGAATTAATGGGACATCAAAAGGCAAAGAAAGTCTGGAAAAAGCAAGTTTGGGTTATTTTATCGCTTGATTTGTTCATTTGTGCCATCTTGTTCATCGTCTGGTTGTGGGTTTGCCGCGGTTTCAAATGCATTGACAGTTGAATTTCATTCAGAAAATTGCGTGTTCTTCAATCCATCTTGATGTTATGCTGTTGAAATGAAGAGGCAGATTATGGTGGCGAAGTTAACCCTGTAATATAAGGTTAGTATGTCTTATGCTTATAACGTTGTTGTATCGAGTTTCCTTTAAGACAACATTAAAGTCTATAATAGTATGGGGATAAGTTGATATGTGTTTGTTTTGTCTGTACACTATTTCATTGGATGCTTTAAGATTGTGTATAAAACATGTTGGAGGATTAAAAATTGTGTCTCACGCGAAGTTGAAAAATTGACAAAAGTTGTAGGTCCATGAAATGTACGAATAAAATTAATAGTTCACTTAAAATTTTATCAACGTATTTAGCTGAACCAAAGACAAGGGCATGCTATAAATTGGTTATTTGTTGGTTCTATGTTCCTTTTGAATATTTGTCTTTCGCTAGTGCGTCAAGGATTGGGTGCTCGGTTCGACTATTGTGTTTGGTTCCATTGCTATTTTAATTTACATCTATCACTCCTTGTGGCATCTTCTAACTTGTTTTATTGAGATCCCGTCACTTTTATTAATGAAACTCTTTAGATATACGCAAAACATGTCGTGATTACTTGAGTTATTATTTAATATATCCTTAATCAGTGCCGACTTTACTTTCTGGCGTATATTCACATTTTTTATCTTATCCGATTTAGTATGCCATACTAGTGTCCTCAAAATTATGTACATTTTGTTCTTTTATTTTTTGATAAACGTGGATGTTCGAGCCAGCTTGCGCGCACCTCGACTAATCTCACGGGGCCCTGAAGTTTATAGCCGTTTCTCACCTCAGTGGCCTTGAGGGGACTCGAACTGGTGACCATTGGGGAACAAATCTAAGGCCTGACCAATTGAGCTACTCCTCAGGGTTTGTACATTTTGTTCTTTAGCAATCCAATACTCGGTACCATAAAAGCAAATCACTTCATCTTCCACACACGTGCTGTACTTTTTAATAAACGACTTTATATTCTTTAGAAACCCAACACACCCTTACAATTCTTCTACAATTTCATCTTCTTCCTCGTCCAGCCTGATCCCTTGTCCCTCCTCCCTAATTGTGCCCAAAAAAATCCCCTCTCCCACCCATCCTCATCCAAAATCTCGAAAATCCCTGACTCGGCAAGGATAGTAATGGGCATAATGGCTGACTCGGCCCGTTGCAATCCCTTCTAGAGTCATTCTTTGCTGTCATACGAGTTAAAAAGTAGCTGAGTTCCACAATCTCCATGACTATGAGGGAGCTTCGTGAACAGCGTGCCACCATTTTTCTGAAGAGTTTTTCACTTCTCAAGGTGCAATCGAAGTTTTTTTGCTGTTGTTCTCCTTGTGCTTTGCTCTCCACTACAAGACTAGCTATCTTCCTCATTTTCGACGTATTGTTGCTTGTCTGAAGTCGAACAATGCTGTCTGCCAAACAACATGTGCCCCCAAGAACATACAGAATGTGGCACTTACAGTGTCGTTTCCATTAGTTCACTGGAAACCATTTCTTCATCACCATCAGAATGTGGCAACCTTAACTTTGTCCAAATGTCACTATTTTTCATTATCTTCCATATTTCTTGAAAGGGAGAAGAACAATGGCGATCCAAAAGAGCAACAGAAATTCCAATTAATCGATCGATACTCATTGAAAAGCTCAGGCAATGGCACTAGTCCACTCACCTCAGTACTAGGACAGAGGACCAGAAGTGAAAAGGTACAATTTGGTTGCTTGCCTTGCATAAGCCCGTTCATGGAACAATTAACAGAACTAGGCTTACTCGCTGAAACAATACGGATTGTAGAATTTTTGATAAAAGTTAATGTGTAGTTGAAAAATTGTAGATCTGATGAAATGTGTAATTAAAATTAATTATTGAATTGAATTCTAAACCTTTTTCGCTAACTCAAACAAGGGGCTTAATATCATAACAGTCGTTAAGCCTCCAAAAAGCTGAACAAGAAGAAGGGGTAGGTTGGTGGTGGAAGGGAGTCGGTTGGGAAGATAAATTTTCTTTCCCTTCTTTATGAAGCTCATTTTGAACTTTTTAAAAAGATTTGAGAATCTGGCTACAATTTTTTTTTTTTTTTTTTTTTTTTTTTTTTTTTTTTTTTTTTTTT
>CAIGRL010227531.1:0-10178 GCA_903798325.1 Fraxinus xanthoxyloides
TTAATTCAATTCAATTTCGTTCATCGAGTATTAAAAATTACATGCAGTTGATAGAACTTTCGTAACTTATTTGATAATCTCTCTTGAGCAAAATTAAATTTAAATCTGTATATGAATTCATTATTATCCCTATGTGTATAGCGATGTATAGAAGTGCATTGAAAACATAGAAATTCACAAACGACCACACAAACCATGCGAGCATATTTTTCTCTCTATCTTCATCTTCTATCTGAATTCATGATTTTATGATAAAAGTTAATAGCCAAACTCCAAGAATGCAGCTTTGTTTTTTTTTCTTCTTCTTGCTTTTTCTTAGCTAGAAGCTCTCCTGCATTTCTCTTTGTCAAAGGCAAGATATATAGCCTATGTTTGAGTTTCAATTTTCTAAAACTCATTTTCAACCACACGTTCCCCTGTAAAATAATTTTACACGTAAATTTAAAACTTTTTTCCTATTTTTTAACTGAACATTTTCTAAAAACTCACTATTTCAAAATACATTTCCCCCTAAAAATGGGGCTCATACAATGGGCACAGGTTAACCCCTTAAAGTCCAAAGAGATAGAGTACATCTACTTTCGGGGGTTGGGACCTCTATTTTCACACAAAACATACTCATTTATGCCTCTAAAAGTCTCAAACTTTCGCTCACGAAATATTTTCATTAATTTATTTTCGCTTGCAGTGACATTAGCCCTCGTTTTCTTTGTTGCAATACTCTGAGGTAGCCTATCGGGCATGACTTCTTGTTCCTATGCGCGAAGTTAAGCATATCTATTCTCTTTTCATTCTCATTTTGCTCAATGCCCCCATCCAAGCGGACGCTAAAATAAGTAGAATCTTGACTAAAGTAACTAGTATCTGTATAGCAAAGGGATGTGAGCTAAGTTTATAATTTACACTCATCAAATCACACGTGTGTAGTTTTCTATCTTATTATTATTTTAGATATGCTAGATTGATATTTATATATTTCTGTGTAACGCTTCGTCGCTCTTAGTTCACATTATTATGGATAATGTAGTTGAATTAATGCTTAAGATCAAAAGAAACAAAAGTTTGGTCATCTTGAGCAATAGACAATGATTAAAAAATAAAAAAATGAAAATTGGAATATTCGAAAAATGAAAATGAAGGTGACAATTAAAAAACAATGTTGTCATACCTTTAATGTCACCTGTCAAATCCCTTTGAATTTATTCTTTTTTCGATTCGTCAAACGTCCCTCATGCCCAACATAATAATTAGGTTTAGCATCTTATAGGAATTCCTTTTTAGAATTGGGTTTTGACATATATTCTATCTATTTGTCAGTGTGTTAAAATCTAGATTATCAATTAGACCATTTTCATTATACAATAATTAGTAAAATTGAAGATGATTAAATATTAAAAGAGTGGCGTTCAGGAAAAGTTTCAAGTGTACGATATCGATAAACAAGTAATATAATTAACATTTCCATTGAAATTGTTATCGGTCCAATTATGCCGAACAACTATTTGAATTAAAGCGAAAAACAATTTAATGTTGTGATTTTCCTAAAAATCTATTCATTGAGAAAACATATTAACATGAATGTGCATTCAATTTTCAATTTTAAATTGCTAAAATTTACCTACAAAAAAATAAAAAAATCTTGCAAACTTGATTCAAGACTGCGCGAAAAAAATCTCTGTGATTGTAAATTTATGTGATCTGTGATTAGTACATAACCGTAATCATGACTATAAATTGTATGTGATTGTAATCTTGACAAGTTGAATTAATTATTTGGTTTGAATACAAGTGAATTTGGCATCTGTTAACATTCATAAAATACTCAACATGTTTATGATTATGTGGTAAGGTATGAAGGGAAGGTATTTAGGCAGAAGGTTAAGAGATGTTCCTTAAATAATTTAAAGGGCAATGGATAATCCTAGGCAATTGGAATTAGATATATATAGATGCGTGATTATTAAGAATTAGAAACAAAAATTAGCTTTAGACCAGAATGGACTTTAGGTGGCTTTAATTGCTTAAAACAAGTTGGACTACTTGTATAAATAATAAAAACAATAACAAATGATGTTTATCATTCTCATTTTACTCGTTGAGGTTGACGAAGACGACGAGTAAAGCGTACTCGTTAAGCACATCAAATTATTTCATCATCTCTAAATATTTCATCGTCAATTGTAATGTACTATCATGTCAATAAATGTAGTGTACACTCGATGTCCTCTTTATCCTAGTTATCTCGTCAAGATTGACGTGAAGCTAGAATGTTAGATAATGAAATGTAATTAAAGATTATTATTTTGAAAAAATAAAATTAAAAATGTGCTATTCTCTAAATAATTATGATGATGTATTTAAATATACACGAATGTCCATTTGCAAAGCATATAGTAACCAATGATTACTAAAGTTTTCGAAGACAAAGTAAAAGATTTATTTATTAAAATAATTTGTTTGAGCGGACCACGAAACGTTATGCCTTGAGAAATTTATACACCTTTTTTTATTTTGTTTAGAATCAGATTTTTTACAACTTTTAATAGTTAGTTGATAAAATTTTATCAGTTTTTTAACTAAACCAAAGCCGTTACAAGCCACCCATTTGTACAGTCCATTGAACAGGCCGAAAAAGTGATTTGTTTCGAGTGGCTCAAACTTGACACACAACAGACAAAAGCTCAACATTTTATTTTTTTTAAAAAAAAATTCAATTCGCAACCATACAAGCCAAAAATGTTCGAGTGACAGAACCATTTCAGATAGTGGAGAAGTATAGGTGCTAAAAACAAGCAGCAGTCAGAAATTCTAAACTAAGAAAATTCGAAGAGACTCGAACTCTCTCCAAAAGTATGAACTGCAATGGAAACAAGCTGTCTTCCAAAAGTATGAATTGCAACGTAAATCAGCTATCAAGTTCTCACCACCACAATTTTCATGGTTTTCGGGTTAATGCTCTCGATGATGAATCGGTCAGTCGGTGCCCTTCTGCTTATCATAGGACGGGTTGGAAGGAGAGCAATGTAACCTGCAATGGTTACAGAATAGCCGCCTCTCACTTTCTCAGCTACTAAGCCTCTGACCTTTAAATTTGTTCGCCAAATCTTGGTCAGTTCCATCCAGGCTCGGTTTTTTCTGAACCTTTGTGGCTGGAGAAGCTGCTCCTCAGACACGGAATCGGTGGGTCCCACCAAATCATTGAACCGAACAGCGGCTCGCTCTTTCATTGCTGAATCACCAGTCACCATATCAACAAAGCAACGCTCCAAGATTTGCTTTTTCACTGGCGTTTCACCTGACAAACGATCGAGATATCCAACCTGGTTCTCGAACCTTGTAGGCCATTTGGTGTTCCGGTCTCCTATAAGCTCATCTTGAGTGCAAATTCTTGGGGTCCCAATTCCTGCATCCACCAAGAACATATCTTCCCTTAAACCTAGAACTTTGGACTGCAAAGCAATACCACTTTGCAAGAATATGCTCGAATTAGATCTTGAAAATAATCGACTCATATATGTGTTCATCTTATGGGTCAATCTCCTTTCTTGAAATTCCCTGTAGAGCGTAAGAAAATTTTCTTTAGATACCCAACAAACAATTTCTTTCTTGACAACTAAATTAACAAAATAATAGCAAAAGAGATTCTTAAATTCAGCAGACGTAGAGCAAGTAGCGACTCTTCTGAAGGCTGGAAAGAATAAAAATCCAACATCAGGCACACAAGAGGGAAAATTGGCAATCGAGTCAGCCATCAACAACTCTTGGCAGCATTCATAGAGGTAGACAGATAGTGCCACAAGTATTTCAATACTGTAATGTGAGATATCAGATAAGCATGAAGATAAAAAGCTCCAGTGCCCCAGTTATAGAATAGCTAATAAATAGTCATAAGATGTGAAGAACACCAACGTTAGGACCATTGGATATAAAAAACAACTTAAATATGATCAGAATCATTTGTGCGATCGATCCTGATGCCCTAATCCTATGCTGCCAAATGCTATATGAGTAATTCTAAGACATTATGTATAGAATAATTACGTCTCATCCGCCACATAAGTATTCACTTTCTTCAATAAATAGAAAATGAGAAATACAAAGAAAACAGAAGTGGGTTATAGAGATATTTTATGCAAGAAATATATCTTTCTTTTTTCATGAAAATGAAAGAATTGACAAACAAGGTAGTGTCTGGAAATCCAATTATAGCCTAAACTAATTGAAGTGGATGGCAACCTAGCATTCCCACATACAGTTCTGTCAGCGCATATTAGAAACAAAATATAGGCCCATCAGTCTTCTAGTCTGGCTGATGAGCAAAATGAGTGTAAATTAGGAGAAATGTGTTTTGTAAGTGAACCAATTCTTAAGTTACAGAGAGAAGAGAGGTAAAATCTGTGGAAACCAACTTCTGATATATTGTCTAATTCTACCATAATGCTGCTCATGAAATTCAAGTCAGTGGCTGAGTTTGAGGAAGGTTACTTTTCCACCTTTTAATATACAAAGCATGTTTTTAATTTTATTGTTCTACTCAGAATATTTTTTCATTAGTGCAGAGTTGCATTTTCTTTAGTAATTGTGGGACTTTAAATTATTGATTTAGGTCTGTACTGTACATATTTCCAAGTGTTCTCATTCAGACCTAAAACTAAACCAATTATCTCTCTTTCTTTTGGCTTTGTTTGGGAACTCAAAAACCTAGGACTGTAAAAATCTGTTCAGAACTGAAATTGCTAACTGATCAGGACAAATCTCATTTTACTTCGATCTCAGTTCACCTCAAATATGATCAGTTAGAACATTGAATTGCTTATCGGAATATTGCTTTGTCAATTATTTACAGGAATATTGCTTCGACACTGCTGTAACACAATTTTTATTTTTTCCTTTTCATTTTAACATGTCAGCGAAGATAACAAGAAGACTTTTGTCGTTTTCCAATATTTTATCCTTCCTCTGTTCCAAATTTTCTAAATTCAAATTTAGTTTTCCATTAATTATCTCACTGGATTCACACAAGACTGTTCAACGACACCACATATATTTACCCATTTTTCCTATTTAAGCAACTTACTAGACTGGGGTCGGATATGCCACGGCTATATTTATGCTTTACTGAAAGTGGTATCAACTCTTCCCAAACAACCCTTGGTTATCTTTTATACCATCTTCAATTATGTTTCCCTCGAATTGATCATTGAAACATAAAAGTTTTGACAAATTAACGAGTCACCAAGAAAATAAAAGAACACATATACACACTATCTATAACTTCAATTTTAAATGCTTAAGATTCGTGAGTCGAATAAAAAAATTGGGGGGCGGATTGAGAAACTGGAAGAATACACATAAACACACTATAACTTTAATTGAATGTTAAGAAACTGGAAGAATACACATAAACACACTATAACTTTAATTGAATGCTAACATTCAATTGAACAAATATATTACACAATGAATTTTGTGACAATCATTAAGTTTTTCCTCCAAAGTTGAGACACATTATTACCAGAGATTGGAGGAGAGGATAAACATATGAGCTTCGATACTGAACACCGTATAAGAGTTATCCATGGGAAGAATACTCTTATTTATCCATTAACAGCAAGTAGATCTATGCCATGAGAATCAGTCATCTAGGTGATCTGTGTGGCCTCAAAATAAAATGATTCTAAAAATATAAAAGTTGTGGATAATACCAATAAAACATCTTGAAATCTAGGGACGGAGCAAGACAAAGACTTTAGGGGGCTAAAATTTACAAAAAAGTCATAATGTATTTTAACAATTCTCACTAAGATTCTCACATTAACTAGTGAACCTTGTGGGAGAGACAACCACAAATCTACCTCAAAAACAAAAGAGAGTCTATCAATTTCCAACGTGCTTAGCAAGAAATGCAGAGGAATAAATGACTGTGCCAGATTCTTGTGAACACTTTCAGGAAGGAAAGAGTTCTAAACTTGTACCAGATGAGAAAAAAGGATCAAAACTACATATGAAAATTTGCAGGGCAGTAAGTTTTGAATTTCTTAATACTTTTTAAGTATAAAATACAGACTATGCACTCTACCAAGAAATAATCAACATGACCATATTCGTAGAATTCTGAAACCATTTTAATTTCCTTCCTGGAATTCTACTTCATATAGAAGCCTGATTTTGTAATGGAATATGTTGCTGATTTCAAACCATGTGCAATCCGTTCATGCTGCGAATTGGCCTCAAAATCATTACTGTTTAAGAGTTTGGAAAAGGAATAAGTTTAGTTGGTGATGTAGGCCATGAGACAAAGGTGTATTTAGTTGGCTGTGTATGCAATGAGATGTAAGGTGCATTAGAATTTTGAAATGCAAATCTTTATTAGTGCAAATTTCAATGTAATTTTTGCAAACAGAATCTAATGATTTTTCTATGGCCTGTTTCTTCTCCTCCAATCTATTTCCTATCTTCCAAAGAATGCTAGGATGCCATCAGTAGCTGCATCGCTAACAGATACATGAATCTTCAACTTCTTAATATCATCCTAGCTTGCTTCAAAACGTTTTAAGAAGGTTTTGAACTTAGCCAAAAAGTCTGCATTTCTACTTAGGCATTGAAGTTTAAAGATAAAAATAGGAAGGATATTTGGTTCTGGTGCCAAATTAAGTATTACACAAGAACACCAGTATACTAATATCAAATAGTTTTTTACCGTCTGCATTTCACATTGATATTGCTAAAATCTTATTTTACAAAGCAATGCCCTCTTGGATTACATTTAGACTGAAATAATACAATAGAAAATATGAAAAATATTATGTATTGCCAATAAAGTTGACATGTTGAAAAAAACAGAATTCATATTAAAGCAAAATTGACATTAAAATTCATGAACAGTTACTTTTGTCCATTGCAAATCTGAAGAAAGGTAAAACACAGACGCAAACCTACACAAATCATAATCTGCTTGAACTTTAAAAATCCGAAAGGTATATATCCAACGGAAAAATTGCTTAAAATCAAACCTAAATTTGCGCCATTTTCTCCCAATCCCATTGAGCATTGTGACAATCAAACCCACCAACACATTAGACGCTTAATCATCATCCCACATCTAGAAAATTGGGGTTTGAAATTTAGATACCTGGGTAGAAGATTTCAAAATTTCTTGGCTTCTCTTTGTTGTTCGCAGCATGGCTTCATTCACCGTTTAATTTCTCTTTTGATTATCGATTAATTTAGGGCATGTTCGTATAAGTTAATTTTAGGTGAGCTTATGAGCTGGGCATGTGAAAATTTTCTCACGAATTACTGAAAACAACAGAGACCTCAACCCTACCTCTACAATTTCGAAGGTCCGCACGATCTCCCTATCTACAAAATTTCATGTCTAGAGTGCTAAAGCTCTATATTACGCAGTTCCCAAAAAGAAATGTAACAAGATCACAAAATCTTAAATTGAATTTAAGTTCTTACTAACGATTATTCAGATGAAACGAATTCAAGACAACAGAGAAAAATAAAAGAAAAGAAGAGTGAATTACCTGTCGCAGGTGACGGCCGAAAATCGCAGAATATTTGATAGAGAAGGGACGTCGTAAGCTACGGCGTTCTCTCACTCCACAAGTGCCGCAGTGTGTGTATTACCGTTGGTGCGGGAATTCTTTTAAAATTAAATTGGTCAGTCAAAATCAATTTTGACTTTTTCACTCTTGAATATTTTAAAATTAATCTAACGGTGTTAAAAAAATAAAAATGTCCTTAAGTGAATAAAACAATTACGAAATAAGAATTGAACAAAAGATCAATACTATCCTTTTACTTAACAAATAAAAACTAAACACGCCCTATATAAAATTACAAATTCAGTTCACACACAAATAAAAACTTTCATCATTCTTCACTCTACAAATCTCAAAAATATCGATAACTGAAGGAAAAAACTACTTTTTGTCAATTACTACGAATCGGTAAGATATGTTTAATTTCGTTATCGTGAAATGTGTATGTTTTTACTCGATAAATTAAGATTCGACATAGGTAACATGCAGAAAAAATATTTAGTAGATGTATAATATTTTTAAGTATGAATGGGAAAAGAAATTCATCTACACAACTTTCCGACTTAACGCTACGAAAACAACAGATTTTTTCGCCTGTTAACGGCGAAATTGCCTGTTAAAGGCGAAAATTCGTCTGTTAACGTGTTTTTTAGTTTCTATTCCCAATTTTAATTCCAATTTTCGAATAAACGTTTACAATTATGTTTTGTCATGCACAGATATAAGGCTTGTACTCCTGATTTGTTATTTTAATTATTTTGAATTGTATGAAAATGATCAATGTATGAAAATAGACAGATAATATAAAAGGTAGCAAGCTAACACATTTATCAGAGTCTACATCGTACGAGGAATTGTACATTGATATACAGAACAAGTTGAACGTTGATACATCTCAATATAATATAGTATTGAGATATCAATACGGTGATAATTTGTCTTATTCAATTCCACTATTAACTGTTACATCTGATATTGATGTGACTTATCTGTATGACTTGAACAAAGTACAACAGGCATCGATTTTCGTGATTTTAGTGAGGAAGAAAGACGCGGAAGGTAGAAATGAACATTAGGATGAACACGATAGTAATGCAAATGATTTTTGGGATACAGTGGAGATAGCTCACGATGATGATGTTGATATTCCCGAGACAATTGTTGTTCACCGTGACACCGCTGCGACGCACATAATTCAATCAGCAGTTTAGGAAAGCGATATAAATGAATTTATAAAAGAGAATTGAATGGCTTTATCCCGTTAGAGACATGAGTTGGGTCGAAGCTCAGGGGCAGGAACGAGCGGACCTTCATCTAATTCTTCATGTGTGGTTTCGGATGACGAAGATCTGTATGTTGAGCAACTGTTTGAAACGAAAAAAAATTTGCAGGAAACTGTACACCTGCGGCATTGAAATATAACTTTGAGTTCAAGGTAAAGAAATCAAACAAATCTTTGTTGACGCTTGTTTGCACCGACGACAGTTGTCGTTGGCGGTTGCTTGCGACTAAGATGGATACTAACGAGAATTTTATAGTTCGCAAGTATACACAGTAACATACTTGCTAGTTGGAGATTCGTCAAAACAATCACAGGCAAGTTCGATCATGGTTTATTGGTCGACAGCTAATGCACAAGTATCAGGACCTACGAACGATCTACAGACATTCAGACATCATTAACGACATCCGACGAGAGTACGGAATGGTTATGAGCTATCAGAAGGCCTAGAGGGCCAAAGAATGGGCGTTGGAGGATTTAATGGGTTCGGCCGAGGGGAGTTATGTTAAATTGGTCAGATACTGCTATAATTTGAGAACAATTAATCACGATTCTACTTATTTCATTGAGATGGAGGGTGAAAACTGCTTTAAGTATTTATTCATGGTTCTTGGACAATGCATTAGAGGATTTCAAAGTGCGATGCGACCCGTAATTTTAGTCGATGGTATAACTCTGAAATCGAAAAACGGGGGCAAGCTGATTATTGCTACATGTCAAGATCCCAATATCCAGATTTAACTACTTGCATTCGGCGTAGTCGACATCTAGAATGATCGTCAATAAGTTGGTTCTTTATGAAGTTTAGGGAAGTGATTGGGGAAGTAGAGGATCTTGCCTTTGTAACTGATCAGGGTCAGTCTCTAATAAATATTATCGCTGAAGTTTTTCTCGAGGCACATCATGGGTACTGCATGTACCATATACAGGGTAATCTCAAGACTAGATACTGGGGTCAATGCATTGTTTTATTATTCAGAAGGGCGGCCGAAACTTACAGTGTCAGGAATGTAATAAGTTTATGGTCGAGATAGNTCAAGATCCCAATATCCAGATTTAACTACTTGCATTCGGCGTAGTCGACATCTAGAATGATCGTCAATAAGTTGGTTCTTTATGAAGTTTAGGGAAGTGATTGGGGAAGTAGAGGATCTTGCCTTTGTAACTGATCAGGGTCAGTCTCTAATAAATATTATCGCTGAAGTTTTTCTCGAGGCACATCATGGGTACTGCATGTACCATATACAGGGTAATCTCAAGACTAGATACTGGGGTCAATGCATTGTTTTATTATTCAGAAGGGCGGCCGAAACTTACAGTGTCAGGAATGTAATAAGTTTATGGTC
>CAIGRL010227584.1:0-2500 GCA_903798325.1 Fraxinus xanthoxyloides
CATCATCATCTAGCTATTGCATTTCTTTTCCTGATAGCGGGTCACATGTATAGGACCAACTGGGGCATTGGTCATGGTATAAAAGATATTTTAGAGGCTCATAAGGGTCCATTTACAGGCCAGGGCCATAAAGGCCTATATGAGATCCTAACAACGTCATGGCATGCTCAATTATCTATTAACCTAGCCGTGTTAGGTTCTTTAACCATTGTTGTAGCTCACCATATGTATTCGATGCCCCCTTATCCATATCTAGCGACTGACTATGGTACCCAACTGTCATTGTTCACACATCATATGTGGATTGGTGGATTTCTCATAGTTGGTGCTGCTGCGCATGCAGCCATTTTTATGGTAAGAGACTATAATCCAACTACTGGATACAATAACCTCTTAGATCGTGTACTTAGGCGTCGCGATGCAATCATATCACACCTCAACTGGGTATGTATATTTTTAGGCTTTCACAGTTTTGGTTTGTATATTCATAATGATACCATGAGCGCTTTAGGGCGTCCCCAAGATATGTTTTCAGATACCGCTATACAATTACAACCCGTCTTTGCTCAATGGATACAAAACACTCATTCTTTAGCACCCGGTGCAACAGCCCCTGGTGCAACAACAAGCACCAGTTTGACTTGGGGGGGTGCTGATTTAGTGGCAGTGGGCGGAAAAGTTGCTTTGTTACCTATTCCATTAGGAACCGCAGATTTTTTGGTACATCACATTCATGCATTTACGATTCATGTGACGGTATTGATACTCCTGAAAGGTGTTCTATTTGCTCGTAGCTCTCGTTTGATACCGGATAAAGCAAATCTTGGTTTTCGTTTCCCTTGTGATGGACCTGGAAGGGGGGGTACATGCCAAGTATCCGCTTGGGATCATGTCTTTTTAGGGCTAAAGGGATTGTAGTTCATAATGCCTGGTTCCCTATCCCGGTACCAGAGCCCGTCTTTTGTTAAGGGGGAATGCCCGGCCCAGGGATGAGATAAGTGCAGGGAATACTAGTTGTCTTTCCCCCTCCCTCTATGGATCGGTCCAGAGATCAGTGGAACAAAGTCGGTCAATGAAACCTCATTCGACGACCACTCCTCCTTCTGAGAGATAGATGGTCGCCTCTCAATCGACAGCTGCAGCAGCTGGAAGAAATCTACCCGGAGCTTCCGCTGGTATAATGAAAAAGTACGGGCTTGTTCCTACTGCTTGAGAAAGAACCATGAGGAGTCCTATTAACTATAACTTCAAAGGGGGCTGTACTGATACATCGACTTCTCAATTACACCGGGTGACAACCAACCTATCGAGGAATCTGGACCAGAACCCACTCTTTCACATGCTTTCACCATATATATCTAACTCGATAAACATACCCGGCTCCTGAGATAGAGAAATGCAATGAATGGATGCATTCATTCATTCATCGTAATGAAACCATCCAGCAAGTGTAATTCACAAAACCTCCTTATTGTGGAGCTATGATGTTCGGCCGACGATTGGGACCCGAAGCAGAGTTTAGCACATTCTATCCCCAAGCTCAAAATCTTTTTGGAATAACAACAAAAAAAGAATGCATTTAGTCGTTCAGCTTCTTACTGATGAACGATTCCTTCGCTACTGCCACCACTCCTGCACACAAAAAATCATTGGAGAAGGATAGGGGGCCTTACTATACTAGATTAGGGAGCCCTCGTATCAGCCATACTGAGTAAAGCAATACCTCTTCCTCCGATACTTAAGCTAGCAGATAATGCGCCAATGTGATAAAATACCCTATCATAGGATATAAACTCTCTTTCATTGTTATATACATATCTGAGAAAGATTGTTTAAACCAAAGGTTAGTACCGTTAGAGTTGACGTTAGATGGAGAGGTATAGATCCTGGAGCGCACCTTGATCAGCCGTTGGATTCAACAGTGGCTCAAATCTGTCCATTGTTTTCATACCGTGGCTTTTTATCCATATCCTCGTCTCCAAGATCTCCTTTATGGTCCTACCGTATAAACTTACTGGAAGCGTACGAACCGGAGCGATGAGATCATAAGGTTCGGGCTGCTATGGAAACTATATGAAATAGTGACCATCAAGCAGGGGCATTCGTTGGCTACCACCAATACAGGCGTCTACTAGTGTTGCCTTTCCGAGGCAAAGATTCTCTAATGGGGAACCAGTGAAGCTTGAAAAACTTCCAGGTGATAAGAAAGGCAGGGCATAAGACATTAGACACACTCAATTGCCTTGTCTTGGAGAGTGAATAGCCTATTAAGTTTAAGTCTTCGGCAAGAACAAACAACCTGACGCTTGCCTTTGAAGTATGCTTCTTCTCACCGTCAGCATCCCTAGTTTGCGCATCCCCTTTCTTGCTTTCAAGCCTCCGTTTGCTGGTCACGGTACTACATGAAAAGAAGCAAGGGTGACGGAACTACACACTTGATAGAAGTAGGCCCTGACGCAACGGAATTAGACCTAAAGCCATGAACCTGACTACACGGAAC
>CAIGRL010227584.1:7500-20000 GCA_903798325.1 Fraxinus xanthoxyloides
GTAGAAGGAACCCCGCTAACTCTGAGAAGGTATGCTGCCCCGGTAAACCCGAGTTAGTCCGGTAAGCCCGATCGGGATGATAAAGGTGGACTTGTCCTGCCATTAATTAAGAATAAAACCCGAGGCCGGAGGTCACTAGAATTCCGAACCACCTATCCTAGTAAATAACATCTTTTTTGTTTTATCGAATCGCTTGCTAATTGCTAACAGAGTAGGTTGGCATAATGGAAAGTAGGGATATTGATCAGGAGGGGTAAAGGCTATATCAGAGAGGGGCGCTATTTCGTCTCTAATGGAACATGTAGGAATAGGCTTGGAGAGGGGCGAGCTTAAAAAGAAAGGAGTTTTCTCATAAAGCTTTCTGCTGCGCTTGTCTTTGCTTGTCTTTTCACGGAAAAAAAGAAAGATATCCGTCAAGCTCTTTCAAGCTTTGGAGTAAAATAGCCAGCGGGCTCTTAATTACGACTTGATGATAAGTAGGGTTTCTCTTTCTTCTTTTCTCTATCTTTTATTATAAAGAGTACACTGCAATCAAGTCCGTAGAATAGAATAGTCTCGCGCGTGCACGCGCTTCCTTAAACTCATTCTAACATAGCTAACCGAAGGAGAGGATATTCAGTTTCAAGTTAAAGGTCGAGGAAACCGAGACCGAGGAAAGCTAGGAAGGCGAGGAACGAGAAACCAAGTAGTAGGCCGGAAGGTGGAAGCATGAAATATAAAGAACTCCGGATGTGAGGTCCGAGGCTTCGCCGCTTTTTAGAACAAGGAACAAGCAACGGATTACTTGCTAAAGTAATGCTTACCGAAACTTAGCCCTAATTAATGGATAGAAAAACCTGAAGTACATGTCATCATTCAAAACCTATGTTTTAGCGCTTCAAGATGAGCCTTAATTCATACCTATCTTCTTCCCTCAATCTGCTATGCTTGAACTCGGCGGATAATTGGGAGGTGGTACCAGGGGCATAAGTAATGAACTTCCCTCCTGGAATCAAATATCTTCCTCTGCTCGTCTGGACTGGAGGCAGGAATTTGGGTTGTTTATTGGCCTTATCTCCCCGGTGAGCTTGACTTCCTGTCCTTGTTTGATCCAGCATCACCCCATATGTCTCACTTATACCGCGGGCGGGGTACCGGTCGAGACATTCCTCTTTCGACGTCCGCGCACCTCATATGGGTTGTTAATGCTCCCGATGATTGGCCTTGCACCAGCCATCATTTGGTTGATGAGGCGGATAATCCCTATCTTCTGCTATCCATTCCCCCCGTCCAATCAATAGGTTGATTCCCAGAGTCTTTAAAAGCCATACCTCCCTACGGGCATATCAGTTCTATGCATCCCCCCCTATAATACCCTATTTCCCTCCTCTATTTCCTTCGATCATCGGACGTGAAGGTCTGCAGCCACCGAAATCATCCTCCCTTCATCCGCTGGCATTCCTTGTTTGAGGCATATCGATTATAGAAGACATATGGGTTGTTGTAATCCCCATGGAGTCCATTATTGTACCTCAACCTCGGGGGAGGGAGAGAAAGCACCCTCATCGATCGAAGCAGCTGATCGACGTCGAGTCTCATACGGGTGGTGGAACCGGGGATCTTATAATGCTCCAGATCACTCTATCAATCCATTCCAGTCCCACCTTCATTCGTGTGCTGCAACTCATCAGCTATAGCCAGTGGCTAGGAGTTCTCACTTCAAGCGGATATTCGAGAAATACAGCTGGCCGCAGCACCTCTAGTAGTTGGAGAAGGAGATAGGCGTCCACCTATTCGATCATATGCCATACCTTTTGGGGGGAGATCCCCTCCTTTCGTTGGACAGACAGAAATTGACTGGTAATTCGCCCTCCTTAGCACAAGCGCTAAGCGAGAATAAGACTTTACAGTAATAAAACCTTGTTCTCGTTAGTTCATCTTTGATATGTCCTTGAGTCCAATGAGGCTAAAGAGTTAGAAGTCTTAGACTCCAAGAGCTGCAATGCATATCTAGTATAATAGGTTTCCGCTTCTGCTTATCCGCTGTTTTATCCGCTCTTTCCTTCGTATCTGACTAGCTAGGCTGTTCCTAGTAGCTAGGCTTCGCTTGTTATTGTTGATATCAAATGAAGACAATGTTGCTGCAGACATGAGATTTTCTTCTCTTGCATGAGATTTTCTTCTACCTTCTCTGTTTGTATGGCTCAATATTTCATCTATAAGGCATTATAACGAGCTATCTCTTTCTTGGCTTTAGGATGTTTAAGAATTCCTTCATTCCTTGAGTAAGTGCCTCTTTGAAGCAAGGAAAAGGGATGGAAGCAAGGAGAAGATAGATGTCTTTCCTTACAGTAGGATGTAGTTTCTCTTTTGATAGCTATCCGTAGTTTGTTCCTGTAGCTAAGCGAATGGGGCTCTTTTGGGGTTCTCCCCCTAGGAAGTATAGAATGAATCTTTCTCCTGCTTGTAGTATGTAGCTTTACTTCTTTAACTAACTGGTCGTTGAGTAAGGCCAGTGAAAGCCATCTGCTATGGGAATAAAAACCTGTAATAAGTTTAGATAAGAAGCTCTCTTTTCCTCCTATGGAGCTAATCTCTTCTTTTTGCAGGACTTCTTCTCTGATTCCTCACCCTAGGAGAGATCAACAGCTCCAACTGATTATCCTATGCATTGCTGCTTATGCTCTTTCCGCTGTTAGTTCTTGACAGAGGGCTCAAGATAGATAAGCAAGGCTCGAGAGACCTCTTTTCCCTTGCTAGTCTTCGATTGAGGGGTGATCCCCAAAGGAAGATACCTCGACTTTCCCGAGGTTAATCTAGTCCCACGGCTGTACTAGTAGTTATTCTTTTGCCTTTGAGCTCTACTCTATCCCTTCCTCAGCACAAGCGCTAAGCGATAATAATACCTTTATGAACTTGACGTGAATCTTATGCCAGTCATCAAATTTCCAGATGGTGGTGCCCGAGTGTCAATATTTTGGCAGTCCATAGGGAATGCATTTCGAAAGCATCTTTTCGGCGATAAAGGAGCTAATCTTTTAGGTGATAAAGCTACAGAACAAGTCCTCAAACGAAGTGAGGGGAAGCAAGTGAAGAGAGCGGAGCGGGTGAAGAGCACTTTCTGCACTTTTGAACTTAAAGAAGCCAGCGCTTCTCTTGATTAGTGAAATGATAAGGGCACTAGCACGAGATCACTGAAACCTCGATTTCTACTACGGATATTAATCCTATCCTACCCGTCTCATAAGGGCTACGACCAGAATCGAAGTAAGAAAGAGAGGAAGAAATGGATATACATAGTCTATATCTTCTTTTTCCCTAATCTTATTAGCCCAGCAAGGAAAGATATGGCAAAGAACAAGATAACAGTAAAGCCACTTATCTCTTTCATGAGCAAGGGCAGTTGGCGGGGAAGCAAGAAGAAATCCAAGTGGCCAGCTGAAGTGGAATTGGATTATTAGATCCGGCTTATTGTTATTTCGAGCAATGTCTAAGGCAACTCTCCAATCGTGGGAAGACGCTGCAGTTCACCGAGAATGACGAGAGACCTACTCTCTCCCATCCCAGGAATAATTCAATAGAGAGAAGAAGGAGAACCGAAGATATCAAGCTTGGCTGCGCTGCCCATCGCATCGGACTCCCAACGGCTAAGAGCGGGAACCATGATTAGCTTAATGCCTTTCGGCTATAGTACATTAGACTTCTACCGGCTACCGGGGAAAAAGATTAGACTAGATCAAAGGACTAGATCGATCAGCAGCCGTAGCTGCAGTAGAAAAAGCAGTAGTTGGAGTTGGTACTTCAACCGGTTCTTTTACAGTCCCACCTTCATAAGGAAGAACTGCCCTGAAGGGTAAGGCAGGTCAAAAGAGTGGGCATCTTTCCTACCTATGGCTAACTCAAAAAATCTTAGAGGGGAGGTTGCTCTGCTCTGGATGCACCGGTCAGAACGGGGAAAGCTGCTCTTAGAGCTATCTCTTTCCGATCTAGGCGGATGGTTGAATCTACTGCGAGTAGCACTAGGCCTAGAGCGGAATATTAGGTAGTACGAGTTGCTATATTTTTCCATCCCCCTTCGGGAATAAACTCTCTTTGACTAATATAGGGTACGTAAAGGGAAAGGCAAGAACACTTGTAGGTTTGCACCTAATGTCTAAAGCAGAAAGGACAAGATTCCTGCTTCTGCTCGGCGAATTCTACTCGGCGAAGCGTAATTATATGCCTCTCTCACCGGCCCAGCTTCCCTAACAACTCCTTCTATCCCAGGTGGCCCATCCTAACATTCAAATAACCAACGAGGGGAACACTCCACGAATGAAGAGGATAATCTCCTATCCTTTTTTTCGAGTAGTTTTGGCTATCGATCTAGTAATATAGTCAAAGTCTTGGTTGAATCAAGGTCCGAAATTAGAACACTCAAATAGCAAATAAAATCTTTCGATATAAGGGTCTTAGAGCCCACATCCCCTATAGATTGAAAATCCAATCTAACCCCTTCCGGTTCGAAAGCCAGACCATAATATCGAGCTAGCAGCTTAAGAAGCAAAGGTTTGGACAGTGGTATAGGTGGTGAAAGTGACAACAGATGCTGCAGCCGCTTCAGAACTGATGCTAAATGACGGACAAAGCTACTCCGCTACGGCATAGGAGAAGAGGCCTACGCACGTTGAAGTAGGTGTCTAGGCGGAAAGACTAGTGAGAGAAAGAAGGCAAGGTAGGTGGTGTTCATGCCCGAGTGGATACTAAAGTGGGTTCAGATGGACAAGAAGAAATACGGGCTGGGATCTAGTTTGGTCGGAGTGCCCTAGAGCCGCCCATGTGGTCCGGTAGGTATTTACTGTGCTATCCTATTCATTTCTTGATTCCGTGCATAAATAATATGGTTGCTTTTTGTTCCCGTCTACTTCCAACTAACTATGCAGCCCTGTTTGAAGAGAAAGATTTCGCAGAGGCTTCCCTGCTATCCGTGCAGGTCAGAGTTCACCTGCTGGTTGAAAGCCAGTCTCCTCGTCAGTTCGAGAACCATATTCCTTCCCTGTTCTTGCTTGATCCATCACTATTAGTAGCAGCACTAATCAGAAGGTCTAGCTAAGACCAGGCTTGCAGTACGAGATTGATACCCAGCCCTTTCACCGTTTACACCTTCCTTTGGTTGGGGTATTGCCTCCGCTTGCACGCACGGCACGTCTTTAATCCTCGATTGAGCTAGTCACTGGCTACAGGGCGACCTACCTCTACTCTAAACAAGAGCCTTAGGATACCAGACCAGCTGAAAAACGTAGTGCGTCAGGTTGTTTTGTTCTAACTGGAGCTACGAGGCCTCCCTCTAACCCACCCCCTTTCTTTGTGGGCAAGAAGGCGAAATTGGATTAAAGACTAACATCGCCTGGCCTTCTTTTTCGGTTCATGTATGTTGCCGTGCCTTAACTAGAGATGCCACCGGCAACATGGAACAGCTCTGGTGTTGCAGCTCGGCTCGGGTAGCCTGTTCCAGCTTGAGCAGCTCAGTCAGCACTGCCCTAACGGGCAGCTGGGATTCCTGATGCTCGTAATAGAGATATAGATCCGGAGGATGAAGCAGGCAGGATAAGCAAAGAAAGCGTCGGTGGACATAGCAAACAAAGTCCGGTAGCTTCATACTACTATAGGCAGCGCAGAAGCAAGGGTAGCATAGGTCAAATATAGATAAGTACCAGAGCCATAGATAGGTCTATATAAGCCTTCTTTCCTCGCATCCTAACCATCATTCAACACGAGTAGCTCCAGGTCCAGGTACCTTCGTGATCGCCAGCATCAGTAGCTTAAGTTCATAAAGGGAGATAAAAAGTCGAATCCTATTGTCAAAACCCCGTATTTTTCATTAAAAAAGAGCTCTTTTTGATTAAAACAGGAGTTTAGCTAGCCTGATAGTAGTAAGAGCTTGACATTTCTTACTTTTATCTACTAGCGCACTACGGCCCTGACTACACTACACTTGATATCAGTAGGCCCAGCACCAAGCAATAGAGTTAAGAAAGGGAGTTCTTCTCCTTTCGAATTAATGCTACTAGTCAGAGAGGATATGAAATAGAGGAAGACCTAACTATCCCAGCAAGCGAAGGAAGACAAGACCTGAAAGCAAGGGTCCGAAGGAGAAGCGTAACGAGGATCTGCTTCATCAACAGAATCTGCTTCAACTAGATAGATCGATTCAACTTGCCTTTCAGTTTCCTACTTGAATTAAGGCAACGGCAAGTCAAGAGAGGATGTTAAACAGAGATCGGAAAGAGAGACACTCGACCTTAGTGAAAAATTACACGTCGGATAGTAGCTTTAACTCCTTTTGACCCTCGTTTAGAGTTTAAGGATCGAAAAAAGAAGATTCCTCGCACGTCTGGTCAAAGTCTATCTTGTCTTTACCACGAGTCATTTTCCTTGGCTAACAATGAATTTGAGTTTTTCCCATATCCGCGGGTTCTTCAATTTGCTTTCTCCCTCATAGAGGAAATAAGTAAGGTGGTATACTATATTTATCCGCTTATGGGAACTCCTTCTAATGACCTATGCATTCTGTTATCATTTCCAGTTGGACGATCCAGTAATCCAATTTGAGGAAGAAACGAACTCTTTCCATTTTTTTTAGGGGCTTGGAGCAGATGAAGCCTTCTTTCTTCTCGGTCCGCTTTGGCTCCTGATCTTGAGCTCGCTGTTCTTGGCCTCAGACTTGGCTTCTTCTTGGAGTCCTTGCCTTTTCGATACTTTAGGCCCCTGCCCTTGTCCTGGTCTCGACTCCCCCTGGCTAAGTACTTTCAATCTAGCAGGCTAGCTGCCTGTGCCGCCCCTAAATCTTGGACATTTTGGCGCAGGTTGGAGCCCCTTCATGAAATCGAAGAGCCGGTCCTCTTCCGTCATATTTAGTATGGTGACCTTGCCCCTACTCTCTAAAGCTTGCCACCCTTAACTATTAGTAAAGCTCGAAACACTTCCACGACCCCCTGTCCTTGGCCTTCCATCATGGTCCGCCTAACCAGCCCATCTTTCTCCAGAGAAGCAACCGCTCGCTCTAAATCTGTCCCTTCAGTTGTGTAACAAGGCGATCCACACGATCATGAGTCCGCTCCCGTCGAGCCTCTTCGACGGCACTAGCCTACGCGTTCTTCCCACTAGCCATGGCTTGGCCTAACCTTTGGCTCTGATACCACTTGTCACGGCGCTAAGTCCTTCAAGCCCACAAACCGCGGCACCTTGCTAACGATCCGCTGTAGCAGAGTAAGTAAGCTGAAAAAGTCCTTTCTATCTTATTAGTCAAGCGCTAACGCGCCCCTGCAATCAAACTAAAGCGCTAACGCGCCAACTATTATAGGTCGACAAAGCGTCCTTTTTGATTTGACGCCACAAAGATTTCGACTATTGAATAAGGCTTGAAAACTTTATTTTTTTGTTGCATTTCCACCAGAAAGGAAAGAAGGTGAGGGGGGAGCCTCTACCGCGGAAACAATCTACCTTTCTATTAATCCGAAAGTAACTACTTTAATTTAAGGGATTGGACCTAGAGCAAGGGAAAGAGGACACGCATGTTCTAGTTCTGGTTACAGAGCTAGCGCCAGTGCCGGTTTGTGGAAGTGGAATCAGTGAACAAGCGAGAAAACGGAAGGTTTGGCACCCTTGCAGCCTCTTTCTTAAAGTCAAGTTTCGTTTTTAGGAGATATTAAAGTGCTTTAGAAAGATTTCAGGGTGGAGAAAAGCGCCATAAATCATACGAGCGAAGCGAGACAATAACGCGAGGAAAGCGGAAAAAAGCAAGCGAGATCAGAACCAGGCAAGCATGAAGGAATGGTTCCCTCGCACCCGGCAACATTGACTCCAGTATTCGCTCCTCGATCCACTTCTTCCTTCCCTTCCTCACTCATATTACAGTCCTAAAGGGAAGGACATAAATGGAAGAGAATAGTAGCTCGTACATACAAGAACTAAAAGAGCAACGGCAACCGAATCTCCTCAATATGCATTGCCGCTGTATGGTAGAGAAAATCCTAATGGACCTAGGTATATGTAATTGAATGGCTATAAGCCAACTGAAGTGGATGTTTCGAAGAATGATTAACGAATCCGATTGAATCGGCGATACGAATAGTTGGTTTACGTTAAGGAAGAAAGACATGTATATGTGATAATTGACTAGTTATATAAACTAAAGATATAGATATATCTAATTTGCCCTACTACTATCAATTTAGATGGGGATTCCAGTAGAAGTCCTTCCGTTTCGTCTGTGACTGTTAATTGAAATGGAATGAATCAAAGAGATGAAATCAAGAAAAAGAACGAAGAATTCAAAGAAAAAAAAGAAAATGGTTCGGAACAAAGAAATGGAAGAACTAAAGTCGTATAGTATAGTATAGTTGGGGGATGCCACACTTTCGTCGTAGAAATCCTTTCTGATCTACGACCATCCTCCGTCAATCCGCTATTTTCTTTGGCTTGCAAGACAGGACAGGTTGCTTACCAATAAACATCGTCTTATTAAGCACTTAACCACTGATGGTAGGTGCCAGGCCTGCAATGCTGAACTGGAAGACACATTACATGTCCTGAGTGAGAAGCACTGCGTGAACCTCAGTTTGGTCCCATCTTTTACCTGTCAAATTCCAGCCACACTTCTTCTCCCTGGGCTTAAAGGACTGGATTTCTTTTAACATTTTAAACCCTGTTGATGGCTTCTATGACCCCATACCCTGGCCCTCGCTATTTGGGCAGGCCACATGGGCCATCTGGAACTGGAGAAATAGGGCTATCTTTGAACTTGTTAGGCCCTCTGATCCTACTAGCTTCATTTTAATTTAATGAAAGCTAGGGAGTTTGAAGAAGCTGCCAGTGAGGAAGCTGCCACTAGAAAGAAAGAACAGCGCTTTCTTGCTTGGAAATTGAATATATTAAGAAAAGAATAAGAAACCATCTTCTAGTGAGTCTTCTCTATTAAAACTAAGACTCATAAACAATAGAAGAAAGCTGACATCTAATTCCTTTTTATCCGTCCTTTTCTTCTAGTCTGATTTGCCCTCCCTGTCATCGGTCGAGCTATCGTACTCTATCGTTCTCTCTGCTTGTATCAATAGGTCTTCTCGGTCTGCTCTTTCTTCTGGAATCTTGAATCAATCCGTTCTTTCTTTCAATCGGACTGACCGCTTATTTCGAATCTCTCAACTGGAATCCGTCAACAAAGACTTTCCTTTCTGTCTACGATTCCCGTCTCTTAATGAAATATGCTATGCCCGTCCCGTCTGCTAACGCTTATCGGTCTCAACTCTAGCAATAGGTCTTCTCTCGCTAGCTCGTAATGAGGAAAACACGGCCTCTTTATGAGCCGAAATCGCGAGTTTAATGGGTCTCATAGGCCATGGTCTTCTCAAAAGATCGAAAAATAGCTTGATTTTCGGGCATAGGAGTTCGATTTCAATATCGACTTGTGGTTAGCACTCTTCTCTTCAATCCTTTCTCTCCCCGTCCTTCTCTTTCTCACTGCTAGGGTAAGGATCGTATCTGTCTTCTATGTTGAAAAGTAGTATGCCTAGCCCCCTGCTTTTTCCCTGTAGCATGGGCACAGTCCTTGCCTTCGATCTCTTTCTTTAGCTCCCCCTGAAAGAGCTAGGCTACTAAGCTAAGTGAATGCATTAGCCTAGAGTTTAGGACATGAGTCTCCTCGTCTATAGTACTTCATTCTTACTGCTATCGTGGCATGTAATCAAATCAATTTGATTCCCGTTCTTTCAATCTATTTCTTCCTGCCTGCTCTTCTTTTTCTCTTGCAATAGGTCTTCTTTCAAATATGGCAAGCTGAAGGTAAGGGGCAACTGGTAACGCTTGCATGCATAGTGGCTTCGGTAAGTATTCCTGTAGGTGCTAAATCAAGAGAAGCTTATTCTGCAACAATAGCTTCAGCAGGATTTTAGGCATTGGAAAGAGATGCAAGAAAAGGCGAATACCATTCCAATACGTACAGGAAATCTTTTATTCAATCTAGCTCTCCTGCCCGGTAGCTGTCTCAATCGGTAGAGCTGTCCGTTCTTTCTTTCAATCGGTCTGTCGGCATTCGTCCTTTCCTGTAGTTGATCTGTAGTAATTTCGATCTATGTATTACCTATTTTCCTTAAGCATCAGGTCTCTTTAAGCTATCAGATATAGGTAGGTACTACTCTACTATAGGTCAATGAACTCTCGATAAATGCCTGTATTTGAAGCTCTTTCCACTTTCATGATACATTAAAGTAAGGAAATAAGTCGAATATGCAGGAAGTTAAGGCTTGGCTATAGTAGCATCGGTCGAGCTATCGCTTACCTCAACTTCAAAGAACTCCTTGTGTGGTATAGCTACCTAACATACCCGCCGAAAGGAATACGACGAATAGTGATCCTTAGAGTAAATCAGACTGAGACGAATGAAAGAAAAGCCGCGTAATACAAAGGACTATATGTATCACATTAGCGCGACTGGCCCGGTGTATGAATTGAATTAGTTGGTTAGTGGACCGGGGGAAAGAAGCAGGTAAGGACGTCTATAGATAGAGGCTTTCGATCGAGGTGATTAATACCGTGCTCTTCCTAGGCGACCTCCATTTGAAACGAGCTTCGTTTGCTTCCGAAGCCGGGTCGACTATCGCTGATCCTAAGCAGGCCTTAAGCTATAGGATAGGATTTGACTCCGAGTTAGGGAGTCGACATTGGGTCCCTTCGTGCCCCCACTTCGCGGAGCTTTGCAGTTGCTTCGACTACTGGGTCTACCCCTGATCCGTCCGAAACCCACTAGCTAACGCCCCTTGGTCTCACTCCACATTGAAGAACGCTCTGAAGGAAGACTCTCTTCCTCAGCACAAGCGCGTCGCGATAATAATTCCTCTCTACCGACTTCATCTACTAGCTTCAAATCGCGAGGTAGATAGGGGATGGGGTCGACGTGATCGGCCCAATACGAAAGGGCACGAAGCTCGGCCGCCATACACCGAAACTTATTGTACAAACTATTGATCGGGGTCGGCAGTGACTGAAATCCCAGCAGTAGAACTACTGTGTTCGTTCCTCACCCTACCTCTCCAGCGGAGGAATAAACCGATCCACGCAGTGTTGGTCCACCCGATCCAACCATCCTTTTTATGTTATGCCGGATTAGCCGCCGTTATGCCCTTGAACGGATAGAGAGTTGGGATCCGACCCTCCTCAGTGTTGAATGTAGCCAGTTTCATTTCCCACTTAGCAAGGGCTCACCCCCTGGCGAATTACGGAACCGAGACAAGGATAAGAAAGTGGTGGGAGATCAGCCTGCCTCCATTGAATGAATAAATGGATCGAATTCCCTGATTCCCCTTCCTTCTGTCCCGTGAAGTGGTTATTCCATATGATGCCAGCTCATCTCCCTACAGCCTCCCTGCTGCCCTGGCAGGTACCCTTTGTTGCTATTGTAGTTTTCCGAGTCAGAAACAGGCATTGATTAAGTCCTTTTCCAGGGAGAGCATACTCCAACATCGGACTTAGTTCTATCCCGCCGGGAAGAAGAGAATGAATCGCTCCATCATCAATCAGTCAAGTGGATATATAACTACGGATTCTTCCGGGGAATGAGATAAAAAGCTGGTCGGATAGAACGAAAGAGGATGTTTGATTCCTTTCCTAAAGGGCTGGTTGGCGGAGAGATCTGAAGGGATCCGATGTTCCCACCCTTCCCGGTCGGTCGCGGAGGAGAGAAAGGATGCCCGTCGTGACACACTGCCAGCATCCTAGCACCCGTCATAACACACTGCCAGTGCCCTCCCTTTACGATTTAGGGCATGCTCCTTTCGAAAAAACTGGGTTGAATCCTCTCCCTATGGTCAAGCTCTTTCACTCCTTATTACACTCCCAATACACAAAGGAAGTTCATAGCATTACCCTAAGATCTATATCTATCCACTTGGGTTGGCTTCCTTCTTAGCTCTTGATGCCTGCTTTAAGCTTCGTCGGAGATTTTATGGCCCGTAGCTTACAACATCTTATGAGAAGGGCCTGTAGCTCGATACAATCTAAGGCCAGTTGCTTACTTGCGTACGAAGAAAAGGGCAGACGGATTCAGCCATTCCCATCCCTCATCAGGGTCCAGCTTGACAAAGATTTGGATGTGGATGAGAGAGAGAGCATATTTTTTAGATATCCCCACAATTAGAGCTATTAGCTTAGCTGGAGTTTTGCTTGGCCGGCTGAGTACGGAACGCTAGCTCTCTCTACTTTAACACTTCGTTCACTGCTGGCCCGGAGTAAGACATGCCACCTTAATGCACTAGCCAGTTAGAAGGATTTGAACTATTACTGAACCGGCCTTCGAGACGAAAGGAACGAAAGCAGGCAACATGAGTATGCTACTTCCTGCGAGAATGCATTCTAATGGTTTGTCATGTTCCTACTCCAACTCCTGCGAGAATGGCCCTCCCTACTACAGACTACGCTCGGAAAGTTGGTGATAAGCAAGAAGAGAAGAATTTGAAAGAAGAAAAGAGAAGTCCCGAGAAGTACTTCAC
>CAIGRL010227584.1:25000-41055 GCA_903798325.1 Fraxinus xanthoxyloides
TAGCTAGTAGGAAGGACAGGGTTTCAAACCTCCCTTCCCTTTGCTTTCAATCTGTCTTGTGCCACTCCAGCTTTCACTCAAGCCATTCTTTGAACATACTTTATAGGGGCGACCTTCACTCTTCTTCTCGCTTCCTAACCCTAAAAGCTCACTTCTTTTGGTGTTGCTCCACGATCTTCAAGTAGAACTACGAGATAAATAAGCGGCGGGCTGATCTGACCTGCGCGTCTGCCTTCCTTTCGTCACTACGACTTGGTTTCGAAAGAAGGCTTTCACTCGACCAAAGCCCTTAGCTTCTAACTTCATTCATTCGAAAGGTCGATCATAGCTGGAATTTAGGAGCAAATCCGGAAGAAGGCGGGAGCTAGCTTAGGGGCCCGCCCCCTCCTAAAGCCATGAGAGTTGGTCAGAAAAACGTTCTCATAGACTATATTGAGGAGTAAGGAAAGGGCTTCCATGACAATGAGGTCCTTCTTGCTTGGGCTTTCTTTGATGATGGGTAGGCTTGTTGTGTTTTGGACCTTCTGTGGGCTTCCATCGAGGAAAGCAGGCTTGACAGGCCCAAGTCTTCATTTGTAGGACTTTCTTTGATGGTTCATGTAAGCTTGGGTCTTTCATTCGGGCCCTCTTGGGACACCCTGTGGGCCAATGCGTATAAGCTTGGGCTTTCTTAACGTGGCTCATTTGACGACTCAGTACATGGATGTCACGAGTCTATTGGCATGGAATCTTTTCTACGTAAGCTGGTTGTGCAAAGTTTGTTTGTTCATACAGGCAGTGTGATTTGGGGAGATTTTGTTTGCTCCGCAAGGTAGCCAGAGCCAGCCAGTTTTTCATTAAAAAGGCATGAGAGTCTTCAACTGCAGAAAAGTAGTGCGGAGAACTAGTAAGAATTTTGCCTGCCATCTAATTCGTGACGCATGGCGAGATTCCTCTACCACTCTATAAATGGAGGCTCGATAAGTGTCTTCATCAAATTCAAATCAAAAAAATTGAGTAATAGCACGTATAGCTATGGATGTTCCAAACAGGCTTTCTGCAATTGCTGCCGAAATGGGGCAACTGAAAAATCAAATTCAAGAGCACCGTAGAGTGCTAAACTCCCTTTTGATAAGTGTTAGAACAATGGATCCTGCAAGGAAAGAAGCGCGCATTCGCGCTACCAGAGAGCGCATAGAGGGTTTGGAGGAGAGGCTGCAAGCGCTGCGGGCGGAGCAGGAAGCCCTAATTGTGCGTGCTGCCACCCACGGTCACCGGGGAGACTAGAATAGAAGAGTCCGTCGACTCTTTTTAGTTTTAGAAGGTTTAAATAAGTGTCTGTAGACGCAAAGTAGTGTGTTTTAATTTATGGTGTTCTTTGTCTTTTTTTAGTATCAAGCTGTTGATACTAGATATATAAAAAAGGTAACTCCAAAAATTTCTTTGTCCCCAACGCCCATGAATTTCAAGGAATTAAGAACTTCAACAGTCTTCTATGGGGTATCCAAAGTACGAACGAGATGGATTTTGTTGTACCAACCATTCTTGTTAATCCCGATCCCGATAAGGAAAGGGGGTAATTTCTAACAAAGTTTTCGTTTTTTTTAATTCCTAGGCGTAGTGCTTTTTCCCCTATGCCGCCTATTGGTACTAGTGGAGTAGAGTTGGCCTACAATAAATAATCCATAGGTGTAACCTTTCGCTCAATACTAAAATCGACAATTGAAGCATCTAAGGCTGCATTAATCGGGAATACACGACAGAAGGAATTGGTTTATTTACAAACCTCATCTCTGCCCTTCAACTGAAACAAACTATCAACCAGGGCTGAATCCTCAAATAAGGAAGGAAGAAGGATAATTTTGAAAAGAAGGACATTAATGCTTTATGAAAGCAATCTGTACGAGGCCTCACTTTCTAAGAATCAGGAGAATCAACTGATACAGGTAGGTGATTTGGTATATAACCAAAGGAAGAGCAGAGGGAAAAAACTCCTTTGCCAAAGACTCTTTGAATCAGAATTGTCTTCTTCTGAATCAGGGGAAACCCTTCAGACTTGTTTTCATTCGAGAGAACAGAGTGAATCATAAAAGGGTTGAATCATCCTTTATTTCCGTACGCAAGCCATGGAAGGACATCTACTGTACTACCAGATCTCCATAAGAAGAAGATCCCCTTTCATTCCCATTCCATTGAACCGCTTAGGTGGTATAAGACTAGACTGAGAATCTTGAGCTTGAGTGAGAACTTCAATCTTCTTGGAGACACGGTAGGCCTTGTCATCTGATTGATCTCTTTCCATAACAGCTTTTAGAAGACATGAAGTGAAGGTAGGGTGTTGAGGGTTCTACCAACGCCATGCATCTTAAGAGTTAAGGTACTATGCCTAAGTACTCGGGCTATATGAGTCTAGGTCAGACCCTGTGTTTAGTCTCAAATGAAAATCGAAACATTCTACTCGCTTCCAGGTCGAAGAAAAAAGTAGAGACAGACCTTGTTACCTGATTGGTAACGTGCTAGTCCTTATTAGCTTGCCTATATTAGAGAGATCCCACTTCTTCCTATAGCTTTAACAAGCTATAATTCGATCTTGTTTACTCGCTACTTGATCTCTTTTTTCATATAATGTAATATTACATAAAAAATAGCTTCTCGTAGATGCATCTTAGCTAGCTAGGAATCTATTAGAAGCATAAGCTGTCCGTTCAATCTAAAATACTAAAATAATGAAATAATAAGAAATAGGGTTGAGTAGTGGGAGAGAAGCTAGATGAGAAGCCAGAATGAGCATTCGATCTGATCTTACCTGCATGTAAAGGATAGCTGGGAAGACGAAGCGAGAGAGTGAAAGACCATCGGATGGATCTCTCTGGGGACTGTGAAAGATTTGATAGGAAGTCTATCTTTTCGGGAAGCAGGCGCTATGAAACGAGATGGGATGTTCTAGAGAATATAGGAAGCTTATGTGCAGGTAAGTGAAATACCTGGTTGTCGAGTCATTCAGCGAATGTATGATTCCTAGTTCGATCCAAAAGGTAGAAATTCCTTAGAAACGACTGGGAGCTCTAGCCCATTTCTATTTCCAGGGGACTATCGAGAAAGAGAAAGGATCAAGCTCAAAAATTCCTGCGAGCAGCCAGCGGAGATCGGGGAAACGGGAGAAGAACGGCTTTGTGCCATTAGAATCCTTTTCTGCCAGATAGCCTTGACCTAGCTTCCCGGAAGAATCTCCGGAGCTTAGAAGCACTCTTTGAGACTCTGCCCGCCCTTATGAGAAGGAGTCAAGAAGATAGGAGGGAGGATAGCTATGATCCTGCCAAGGTTTTTTCAAAAATACAACTTTAGGCTAACTAAAATAGCTTTTAGAAAGCTGGAAGCGAGGAATCCTAGTAGTTCTAGGTCTCCGTTTTCTTCAGGTAAAGTCTCCGAATATAGCTGTTACTGATAAGGTAGAAAAGCAAGGTTAGCTGTCGGTTTGGTAGTAAGCAACATCGGAAGGTAGCAGAACGAAGTATTGCGAATGCAATAGTCCCAGCTGCCAGAGTTTTTTAGAGACTGAAGCAGGTCGAGAGCCAGACAGGCTAACGAGCGAGTGTAGTTGCTTCAAAGCGGGATATGAAAAGGAACCGCTGCTAGGAGGACTGTCCTCACTGAACCTGAAAAGATATTAAATCAATTCGTCCGGGGAAGTGAGAGAATGCTTTTTCCAAGGCGGTTGCCCAAGACGTGATGAAGGGAAGGAATTTAGCGAACAAGCTATAGCACTCTCCTGAGAATTAAGAGGGGAAAAAGCCACAACTGGATGATAGCAAGCCTGGGCTTACGTCGGGAAAAAGAGCGCTGCCTATTCATGTTCAGGTACGAAGTGTGAGTTCTTAAAAAACGAATAAACGAACTCGACCAGGATAGTAATGGACTCAGGTTTGAGTTCTTATAGTAGAATGAAGATCGAGTGAAGGCCTTTGAAAAATGCAAAAGCTTCAGGAGCCAGGAGAAAGGAAAGAATAGTGACTTCCTGGGAGGAGGCGTAGGTGATAGGAAGCTAATCAAGGACAGGCTAAGGATTCGAACAGTCCGTGGGACCTTCAAGGAAGAAGTGAGATAAGCTAGGATGCGTGTGATAGAGTAACCCCTAGCGAGTATAAGTGGATCAGCGCTTCTTTCTTACCCTTACCTAAGCAGTGCCCTTCATTCAGGGTTTCAAGGATCGGTATCGAGATAGCAGCTCGAGGAATCCCTGACTTGCTTGCCTTTTATTTCAGGTATGAAACAAATAGCAGTCCAGGTCTATAAGTAGAAAGGCTCAAGGAAATGCGAAGTATAGAGAGTATAAGATAAGCTAAGATCTAGACTCCCAGATACCAACGAGCGGGATTAGCTACCAAGCGGGGGAGCTTCAGGAGACTGATAGATGATAGGTAGGTGGGTGGGAAATCCAGAGAAGTGACAAATGATACTCTTAATGGATTTGTCAATTTTCATCCTTTTTCATGGGGCAAGAGCCAGCCCATTCTTATAGCATCCAAGGAAAGAAAAATGCCCATGGCAGCTCTTAAAAAGATAGGAGAGGAGTGTGAGTCAGTCGAGTCGAGAAGCAACTCATTTATAAGTTAAAAAAGTTTAAATAAAGGGCGATTTCCAAGTTTCAAGGAAGAGTGGATTAGCCTAGAATATCTTGATCCACTAGAAAGAGAATTACCAGATACGAATACAAATACAGTTGGAGATCAATAAGCCAAAAGCTTTAAGAAAGCTATAGTAAGGTCAGATTACAGGAAGAGCACAGGTCAGTCTTCTTCATAAGTTCCCTTCCCGTCAGGATAGGGCGAAAGTTGCTTTGTCTTTGTATTCAACGAGTGATTCAGAGTTGTCTTGCCTTTCTAAATTCAAGCATGTCTGTTATGCTAGTTCATCTATAGAACGTCAAGACCTTGTCTTCCGTAAGCTAGATACCCGAGAAAGTAGATTAAGGTCATACTTTTTCCTTAGAAAAAAGCCCACCCACGTCTGGGTCATAAGTTTGTCTGCCCATTAACAACAAGAAAGCCAATTCATAGCGCAAGGAGGATAAAGGAAGGGTAGGAGCTATCCAGTAGAATGCTAGGGCACAAAAGCAAGAAGAGGACCTCGCTACACGAATTGAAAGGAAAGCTCGGACTTCTAAAAGGCTTCGAATAACATACATAATATCGTTCATTTTTCCTCCAGCAAGGAGCAGAGCCAGTTCAACTCATGAAATGGATGCTTTCGTAGGGACAGTATGCCTTTTAAGCTAGATAAGGCCTGACCGGCTTCGCGGGATCATTTCCACTCTCTGGCTAGGCACTCTTTTTGTAGGCCTGAAAGCTCATTCCTAAATGGGAGATAAAGTGCCTTTTCGATTCTTCCTTCCTGCTTGTGTGCTTTCCCTAGGAAAATTGACTCATTCTAGCTCTCCTCTACTTCAACCACTAAGCGCTTCGCTCCTTTAATTAAGAATCGAAAATCTCGCCTTTTTTGGCATGAACATATAGCATGTGTGCCGTGAGGTCAATCACTCTCAGTTCTTCTTTCGAAATTGTCGAACATGATGAAGAGCTCTTATCGGCTTGAGGCTTCTTTTCAAGCTGAGTAGAAATATCGTAAGAGAATAAAAGAAATGTACGCGCAACACTCCCATTTATTTGTTGGTCAACAACCAACCACTCTATAGTTCTTCACTACTAGTACAGGAAGGAGTCTCCTTCTGTCCTGTCTGGAGGAAATTATTTTGTGTCAATCAAAAATTGGAAAAACAAATCGAACGTTTACAGTCTGATCTAGCCGCAATTAGTAAAGAAATGAAAGAAATGAAGAAGAGGTTTTTTTTTCGTTTTAATCTTACAGAGTTTTTTAATCGCGATAGAAACTTTTATTTGTTAATTTTTGTTATTTTGGTGGTAATAATCTACGTTGGCCTTAGCTCTTACGAGAGTTTTCAGCTGGCCAGAGAGACACTGGAATTTAATAAGGCGCAACCCGACGCTCTGCTGGAACACCGAAGTGTTGGGGGAACTTGTGTCACCGGGAAAAGTACGAGAATGGCAAATTGCTCAAGTGGGCTATGTACCCCTGGATCAATTGGGCCGGGGCCGGGCACAGGTGGGATGTCCGCCTTAGGAGCAACTCCCACGCTAGGAGCAACTCCCACGATAGGAACAGCTTCCACGCGACTACCTTGCCAACCGTTCGACACATTGACGGGCTGGCCCAGGGCTATATTGTGTTCGAGGGCCGCATTTTCCCGTTTATTATTTTCAATGCCCATCCATATATAAAAGACCTCCATTGGGGGGACCATTAAGAAAATAGCGAGCAAAGCCAGTCGATCTTTTAATAATTCAAGGAGATTACGGATAATTTGGCCGAGAACAATCATTTGCTTTGCTTTCTTCTTTCACTGCTCTGCTCTCCTAATTCGGAAAGACGAAAATATGTGGTTGGTTGTTGACCAACGGAAAGCATGGGATAAAGATGTACAAACAGAAACGAAACTGGAACATCATAACAACGAATTAATCAGAATCAATATCAACTACAACGACCGAGACCGAGACCGACGAAGATACTGTACTGAATGACTTGATCGATCGTACTAGATAGTATAAGATAGATCATAAACCTTTCATACGCAATTCCTCGATCCATTCATTAATGCGCAAGAGAAAGCGATCCATCAGACTAGAGGGAAGTTGGTCTTTCTCAACGTGGTGTACGAAAACCCATTCACAAGGTTTCGCTATAATCAAGTGTCAATGGTGTGGCACGCGTACTTGATCGAGTGTTTGCCCGTGAGACTGAAAGAAGGATTTGATTACCAACGTCGGGAAAGATGGTTATGGAAAGCCTATCATGACATCGTTTATCGCGGTTCATGTGTGGCTGCTCGCTCTTGCCTTTCCTTGTCCAACTGCCAGCGATTGAGATAAATCTTTCTCCTAGTAAATGCAACCGAACTCCTCTGTTTATGGTAGAAAACAAACGTCCTTCTCGTGAACCTACATGACTTGGAGCTTAATCTCGATCTCAATCTAGACATTAAGTGCCCGGTCTTCAATCGATTGCACCGTCTTGATCAAGTAATTAAGAGATGAGACTAGAGTCTTCTTTCTTGCTAGGCGGATTAATGTTGTCAATAGTATGTTTCACAAATCATTAATCTTATTCTTACTTACTGAAACTCCTTCGCTTTTGGCTCTTCTCGGGAAGGGCTGGTCTGCTTGGGTAGCTCAATTCCAAAGCGTAGCTGAAGCACCTTTTTGGGGCTAGGCATAAAAGCTTTCGCGGAATAGGAATAGCGAATGCAGGCACAAGAGAAAGGGTAATTTACCTTCTGGGATGAATTCTGACAGCTCTTGCCGGGACGTTTTCTAACTTTAGGAGCACACATTGGCTAATTCCATCGAGTAGGTCTTTTGTCTAGATCTTCTCTTTATCTTTCTCGCCCATACCACCCTATTTAGATTTAAGTGCACCGCTTCCTTTATAGATAGATAGTAGCTGACCGAATGACCGAGCCCTCCCGCCGTCGCACAAAAAAGCAGTGGCAGGCAGGTAACCGACTAAAGACAGCATTCCCAGTACGAGCAACGAAAGCCATTAACGGCAGTTTCCCAGCTTACCTTACTACCGGTTCTTTCTTAATCCAATCCTGACGTAACTCATTTTCTTTTGGTGCTTATTGCCCATCCCATCCAGCTATGCTAGTCCTTTCTTTCAACCGGAAGGAGATTAGTTGTAAGCCGCTTGGGAGGAGGAAGTCCTATCTGAAGTTAGGGTCCTAGCTCAACAGAAAGAAAGCAATCTCCACTGGAGCGGGAATAGCACTCAAAGTCACCGTCAACAGGCTCTCCAGGATTGCCTTGAAGCCCGAACGGTGAACGGTGTCAACAAGCTTCCGCTCTGCTTAGGACGGACCAATCATAAAGTGAGTAAAGAAGGATGGAACTCACTTTAGCGTACCTTGCTAAAGTCGGAATCTGTCCAACCTTTCAGAAGTAAGGGTCTCTTTTGCGCCGGTTTACAGTAAGCTCGCTTGGGGGAACTCGCTTGCGCTTTAGGATTAAAAACCGTATGATCGGCGCTTGCGGATTAGCCTTATCTGGAGGCATTACAAGAAAGCTAGCGGTGCAACTAGCTAGGCCCTTAGGCTTATTTAAATAAATATTCCAGCTGGGCTAGTCAGACTAAGTTAGTCAAAGAAGGAAGACAGGATCAGAACCGTAACCCTGTGTCATAGGGCAGCAAAGGCACTATCGGGGAGAGGCTTTTGAGAGAGATAGGGGTGAAGCGGATCCTTTAATTGACTATGCTAGGTGGCATAAAGAGTCTCTTTCTCAGTGCTCTTTGTTCTGTCTGTTGGTAGTGCTTTCTTTGAATTTCTTTGTAGGCAGGCTGGATTTAATGAAGCTCGACCGAAGGGAGAGGGTTAAATAGCTCGACCTACCGGGGAGAGGATGGATGGAATGAAGGGTAGAGGAAGAGAAAAACTATTAAGACGACTTTTAGCTACAAGCCCTTATAGCGTAATTAAGCCAACCAACAAGCCAATTGCACAAACGCCTTAAAAACTATAATAGTAGCGGAAAGCTCTCTAACTGATAGAGATGCTGCTTCAGAAGCAGAAAGAGCAGCAAGATACTAAAGGATGAAAAGCAACGAGCAGCAGAGTAGTTTACACCTTGCTAATGACATAAGTAAAGACACCAGCTTCAAAGCCCCTAGATAGTAATACGTAAGAGGAAGGTGACTAAAACTATTCGCACCCCAACCGTCAGCCGATTACTGGAAATCCTACTAAGGGCGGGCATTATGATCAGCAACTCACTCTCTGGAGAATTTTATTGCCGCATGAAGGCACTCGCAGCATTGACCGGAAATTTGGTAGACCAAAGAATAAACTAAGTAGACAATAATAAATCCCTTCCCTCATACCACATTAGCACTTAAGCTCAGAACATTTTTGGGAGAAGAAAGACTCACAAGGCGGTTGGGCGAGGTGCATCTAGAAAGGAAAAGAAGTTTACCGCATTTGAAGGGACTACTGGTAATCTATGATAAGGGCTTTAACCGTCTTCCTAAAGAAAAAGGCGTCGAGGCGACCACTAATACACAACCTCTATGAGGGGGCTTCTTGCTCAAGATATATTAGGCGTTAAGACGATCACAACCTATGAAGACAAATAAACGAGGAGGATAGGCAAGCAGAGATGAAAGTAGAGAGCTAACCTAAACACAAGAAAAGATCCATTGAAAGAAGGGATTCGGGGAGGAAATGGGAGGAGTGAGTACAAATAGTGAGTGTCGCGTAGTAAAGAGCGATAAGACGTATTTATGTTTCAGACGAGACGAGAATTTATTATCCAAGACTTCGTAGGAAAGAGGCCTTAGACAAGGCTTTTTTAGGATGGGCAAGAGAAAGGAGAGAGGTTTGACTATTATCCGCCGCTAGAAGCAATCGGTAATGGAATAAGAGAAGCAGCCAAAGGGGCACTTCTGATTCCGAAAAAACAAAAGACTAACCGGAAACAGAAAAGAATACGGGTCCTGTCTTTGTTCGGGTGCTAAGCCCGAAAGCCCTTAGAGTCTTATTTTTATGCCATTATTGAATGCAGGGTTTTAGCTCGCCCTTGCTTCTTTGGATGCCAATGCGTCTCTTGTTTCAGCTGATTCTCCGGTTGAAGATCAGTCTTCTCAAGGGAATCTTTCATGCTGTCTGAAATCCTTGTTTTCAATCTGTATATCCAACCCAAGAGTGTACCGGAGCGAGAACTAAATGAAAGGGGTGGAAGTTCCTCCACATTTGATGATCATGTACATTCACGCGCGAATTGCGTATTATATAAGTGCTGTGTGATCCCGCTGTTCGCCTGCGTATTGAAACCTACTTGAACTAGATCTTCCGACTCTCGCGCTTAAAGATGGATTGGCGGGTTCCGAAGAAGACTGGCTTTCTAGGGTAAGGAATGGAACTTCCCGGCACGCAGGAGTACGTTGAATTCTTCGCTAAGACAATGGAAGGTGACGTATGTACAGCTGACGAGAGTGAGGGGCGGTCTCCCTACTTCCTACTGGACGTGGAAATTCTTGCTCTCATTCTTGCCGGACGGCTCGTGGGCAAAGGTGAATCAAGTCCATTCTCTCTGTCCTGATTATCGCGCGAGCTGAGGGGGGGAACTCGGCAGAAGATCGGTCTGCAAGAAAGGCCTACTTATCCACGGGTTCATTTGCTTAAGACGGCTGTGCAGGGCAATCGGGTGCAGTAAGTATCGCCTATAAAGTTTTTTAGCTCTTCTCTTTCCTTTCCCGATTGGTTCTGTGTCAGGTGAGTGGCGGAACTTCTTCCTGTCAGGCAGAGCTTTGCCAAGGCGTATTTTCTTACGTGTGATCGGGCCGGAGTGAAACAAGGGATCAAAGCGTCGAGGCGCGAAGTCTTTACTTTAGGATCGGATGCAATTCTGAAGCTGGTACATGCTGCACTGGTCCATGTTTCTGGCATCCTTTAGTCTATTTTATGAAATCGGACAAGATGGTTGGCCAGTAATGGCCATGCCCTCTGATCAGCCAACTCATTTTATGCCCTGCTTGATATGATCCACATACTATACTCCATCATGGACTTGAAAGAGAATTTTTTCGGCTTCTTGCTCACTCACACACCTGAGGAGCAGTCCGTCCTTTCCACGCCGATACAATATTCCGTCAATCAAAGCATAATTCAAAGCTTGTTGTTTTACTGACCTGGGAGTTTCTTTAGAAGGATCGGACAAGTACCTGACGAGAGGTGTTTCACTCCTGCCCGATCTTCTTCTGGCTCCATTATGTAAGAGTCAAAAGTTTTCTGGAATGCTGTTGGAATCGTCCTTTTTTTGTTTGTTTAGTTGTCCGATTAGGAAATCTCAAACGTCGAAGATAGCTGGGCCATTGTGTTAGCCTCAACATTGGCCCTTCTAGGTACATGGTCAATCTTAATTTCATCAAACTCGACGAATCTAGTCTAGGGCTCTTTTTGTGTATGGGTGCTGCTTTGCCTCATACTCAGCGATGACTTGTCTCACTACTAGCTGAGAATCACCCTTCTTAACGTGGATGGATCGCATGCCCATTGCCGCAGCTAGTTCTAATCCGATAAGCAAGGCTTCATACTCAGCTACGTTGTTCGTGCATGGGGAATTAAGCCGGTATGAATGGTGAGAAACTAGACCATTCATTAGGAGAGAAAAAAACAAGACCTGCTCCCGCGCCACCTTGCGTACTGGAGCCATCGAAATACATTTGCCATGGAGTTGTGGTCAGACGCATGACCTCTCCATTATCCTGATCGGGCAACTGCTTGCCTAAGTCCAACGGATGATTTATAAAAAATTCGGCCCCTTTGACCGGTAAATAATTGAATGAAAACTCTGACAAGGCAAAAACCCATTTTTCAATCCGACCTTTGAGAAATGGTATCGATAACATGTGTTTGATCAAATCGGTTCTTTCCCTCACCACATGACGTTTGCCTCGGTAACAGATAATGCCGAGGCTCGACCGCTGTGAAATACAGGCACAAACACATCTTATCAATTCGAGTGTCATTTCTCTCTTGCCCCTTAAGAAGGCGACTTAGGTAATAAATCGTTCCTTTCCTTTCTCATTCTTCTGTGCCAAGAATGATACAATTGAATCTTCTGAAGCTGATATGTACAATATCAAGGGCTCTCCATCCCTTGGTGGCATCAAAACTGCCCTGTTGGTCCGGTATTTCTTAATTTCATCGAACGCTTTCTAGTGAACTTCCTCCTACACGAACTCTTCTGAGTCCTTTAGTTTCACAGCAGGGAGACCATGGTTGAAGTTTTCCTGCGAGATTTGAGATAAATCGGCTAAAAAATGGAATCTGGCCTCTCCTGTTCCTTTTTGTTTTTTAGCGGAAGAGCTTCAGTAATTTCTCGTGCTTTGTTCTTGTCTATCTCAATACCTCGGTGGTGCACAAGAAATCCTAAAAAATTCTCAGCCCCGATTGAATGGATTTTCATTTTCAAAGCATGTTGTCGCATTCGTTCGAAAGTTTTCCTTAAATCGGCCAAGTGCTGTTCATCTTCAGGCTGCCACATTCAAACAATTTGATTTGAACTACCCGTCTGGGGTCTTGTCCACCTTTTTCTTACCCTGAAAAAAAAACTATATCATTATTGCATAACATAATAATAGTGGCTATCTTTCTTCAAGTGAGAGAGAGGATAGAAAAACCATCGCCCAAAGGTGCTTTTTGAAAACCGGTCACCGTTGGCTAAAAACCATTCCTCACTTGTGATGTGAAGCGGCTTTCAATTTCCAATTTTTTTGTGTTTAGTGAGGATATCGAGATTCTCTTAAGAGAGAAGGTAGCCCTTTGTCATGTCACGAGCTGGACTCGAACCAGCACCTCTGGGCAACGAGTGGGAAGGAGCCTTGACTTGAGCATTGTACAAGTGCTTAAGGCTCCTTTGGGCCATGGCCACAACTATCATATAAGGCAAGGCTTGGAAGCAAGCTACCAGCGCCTATCGGCGAGAACTGGGCTTGGTTAGTAGTGCCGGCCCATTCTGTCTCGCCCGCCTGCCGACCCATGAATTCTTCAGAGCGGGCCGGAAGGCCGGGCGTACGGGGACCGTCGAAGAAGTGCCTCAACGCGCCGCAGCCACTACTTTGACTTCTTTTATGCAATTATAAACTCCACGGAACTTTATCAATTCCAACGCAACTTATCCTTTTGGAGCTGACGTAACAAACTACGCGAGCCTCCCAACGAAGCCAACATAAATCCGATCCGAATAAAAAAAAGAAAAGGCAGTTTCATTATGGTGGTATACCAGCCGCCTGTTCTGGAACTGGAAGTTCCAATCGAAGCATATAGATCCGTAAATAGATTTGTATGTATAGCCACTTCAGTCGTGCTCGTCCTTTCTCGAAAGTATCTTTTTTCTGGGAACATGGTCAACCAGAAATTATTATGTTCGCGATTCTTCATCCACCGATGCAGAAAATGCTGACGTTTTCCATTCTCATATGAGGCCGGAAAGTGGATTGGCAACAGGTCGGCACGAAGTGATTCATCATGCTCAAACATGAGCCGATCGTTCGGTTTATAGATCATCAAATTCCCACAAATGGAATGAAAAGTGGGTCCATGTAAATGATCGAGACCTCGCAAACAACAACGCTCCTTCCCCATATGGAGTTCGGAACCCAAAGGCAATCGTTGAGTGAACTGTATCTTCTTTGTGTTAGTTGACCTAAGCCGCACCCTGATTGCTGGGGTGGGGCTCGGCCTCCGAACCGTACGTGGGACGAGTTTCTGCCTCATACAGCTCGGGCCGAAGACCGGGGGAAGTTTAGGAGAGATGGGGAAAGCTAGCAGCTGCCGGTCGGGGCGGGGATAGCTTGCTTCTTCACAAGCTTATCCCCCACAAAAAAACCGACCCTGTAGCGCTAGCGCTTCGCGTTCTTTCTATTCCATCCCATTCCATTCCGGGATAGGCGGCTAATAATAATCTAAGAAGTAGTCGTCGTCTGACCAATCGGCTCGGACACCAGACCGCCCGTGCCGGCCCATTTTGTCTCGCCCTAAATGGAATGGCTCTCTTAGTTACGCTGCGCCCCGACCCGAGTCCCCACGTCCGCTTTTCTCCGCCCGAAAACCAAGAAGTTGGCTTTGCCAACACAACATTAGGGCCGTCCCCTTCATTCTACTATGCTGACCCCGGCCCGGGCCGGCTTTTTGGGAAGCCCGTTCCCACCGCGCTCACGGCCCGGCTGGCCTGCCAGCGGTAGTGGGAATTATCCCGTTCCCTGGTCAAAGACTTGGTTGGATGCGGGATCTACTCCACGAGGAGCGGTACGGACGTAGATGATATCATCACGACCTCTCTTTTCGTACCGCTAGGGATGCTTAACGCCACTTCGCCAACTGGCGTTACCTGCGCTTTCGTGTCTCTCAGTGTGGTCAGCACTGGGTGTTTCCGAGCAGCGAAGCTTACACCCATTCGCATTAGTTCATCCAAAGTTCCTTACCCTTATGCACGAATTATTGAATAAGCCATCTTCCTATCAAGGTTAAGGAGTCAACTGAGCATCTCAGCGGCGGGATTGAATACCCGGATCGAATCAGAGTTCACGCCGCCCGCCCTGAACAAATAGGAGGCGTGGGCCACAGGTCGCACATAAGCCGCCGGGTCGCACGACAGAAGAACACCCAACATAAAGATGCACACTCCTCCATGTGAAATATTCATCTTCATTGGAGCTTTTTGGTAGTAGTCGTGACCAACAGCCATCAGCTGTCGGCTCGTTGGTAAGGTGAGAGCTTCAAGCCCGATTTCTGGTGGCGCATCCCCCACACAAGCACCGCCCGACGAAGGGGGGACGGGGAAAGCTACAGGCTGAAAAGCTTCGACCCTTCTTTCGGGGCACCTCATCTTGTCATTTCGTCGTTGCTCATTCCCGTTAGGCCGAAGTGTTTGGCCTTTCCTTCTCCGCGCCCGCTCACGCTTCGCTGACCTATCGCGTGGTAAAAAGAAGAAAGTACGAAAGAATAGTAAACGGAGCACACCGCAGAAAGATTCTAAATATGATAAGTCCCCCTTGGATTCGAGAAGAAACAGATGAAGAACGGGAACGAAACGAAATAGGGCGTTTCTAGCTCTAGTTTCGGATGAGCTTCTCCAAATTATGTCTGGTAATAGAATAGGACGGCTTGCTCTGACCAAGACTCCACTTTTTGCTCTGTCTGTGGAGCGTATGAATTTCCTGGAATGTAGATAGACCAAAAGAGGGAATGAAGGGATAGGAATAGGAATTATAGTACCATTGGAAAAAGGGGCACCTGTGGGAACATCTCTACTGACGAACCATTTCAATAGTACGGGTGCTGCCGTGCCACGAGGCACGACCATGGAAGTAATTAAAAAGAAAAAGTTATGTAGTTGGACCATCTGTTCTATCCGTTCGAGTTTTGCTTCTCTAGAGAAGATGAGAGGCTAAAAATGAAAGTGTTCACAACACATACCGAAAGGGTACTAATTAAGCCGACCATTAATGACTAGTTCGAACACCATTCAAATAGGATTTGTCCCGTAGACACACGAGCAATCCAACCCGTAGGATTTCCTTTTCCTCTTCCCATGCTGCCTGCCAATGAAAACTGGTACTTTGGGAAAATAAACATGGATCCCTTTCCTAGTAGATCATGTACTAGAGTGTGCATCCCCATCCCCCTCTCCTCGCTCGAAGATAATTCGATTTTTTAAATCTGCAAAGGTCGCAGATTGTACTCCGCCACGGTTTAGGTCCTCTAGAAGGGCATATAGCTGCTCTAACGAGGGTTCTCCCGTGGCGGTACGCGGATTGTCGAGGGCCCTAGCTCCCTGCCCCATCCAATTTCCCGTTGGATCAAGGCCCGCCATAATTTGGATTATATCAACCTTGACCTCGAATCGATCTTCGGCATCAATACGGGCAAATTGGATTTGCTCGTATGAGGGAAAATTGTATCGGGCCAAAAGGCGCCGCTGAATGGCGTCAACAGAATCCCCTCCTATGATTTCATCTGGTCGATATGGATAGGGGACCATTGGGGGAACCCGATTAGATGGACCAGCTTCCTCCCCCCGGGAAGCTACTGGATTAGCGGGAAGCGCAGGCCTTGCTTCCCTCTGATTCACCGACGTGCCGGAGCCTTCCATTTCCGTTTCGGAAAATGGTTCCAAGAGGACCCGCATGTCAAACGAATCCTCCCTCCAAGAGGAGGGGGTCGATCGTCCAGATGGTCCGGAATGGGGAATGACTTCCCTACCCGAAAAAGAATTAATAAAAAATTCCTCTAAATCAAAAAAATCCCAATAAGAATAGAACAAATATCTAAAATAAATAAAATTTTAAATCAAGCGAAAGCTCCTCTTCAGGAGCAATAAATAGATAGAAAGCTTAAGAGACTTGAAAAAAAAAACAAAAAGACCACCTATTTTTTCGTTTAACAGGTTCAGCACGAAATAATAAATAACCTCTACCAAGGATTGCCAAGCATTTGGGACTAA